>JABXWE010033952.1:0-18463 GCA_014611495.1 Limonius californicus
AATTTCAGGCGAATAAAAAAAATAAATAGTAGAATGAATTCCTTATGAAATAAGCTTTCCAACGATGTGTCACACATGGTATGGTGCCATTTGAAATTTTAGAGGGGGTGGCTGTGGGGGCTAAGGGGTTGATGACAGACGTCCGGATGTCCCCTTTGCTGTCTTTGTTGACATGTCTTGGCGATTTTCAACTAAAAAATTGTTTTAAAAGATACTGAGGGTGGCTACTTTTCGTTGAAAAACCCTGTATATTGTGTGTAGGAATCATGTTTTAATGTGAAGATAACCGTATAGCACGTGCAGTGAGCTATTTCTTAAATCTATTCAGCAGTTCTTCTGTATAATCCTTTAATACAGGTACTTGTTAGATATGACGCAAACACTCAAATATAGTGATAACGAGATTTCCTAAGGCAATCTATGCTTCACCATGTAATAAGCATCTCGAAAGCACTTGTATAGAATCTATCAAGTCTCTGAAGTAATTCAAACACTCAAACGAAGATCGTAATTTCTGAGAATGTTATGCTTCCAGAAATAAATATATTGTATTTTACAATAATAAATAATTATAGCAACTGAACTATACCTTGATAACTATTTAATGATTGTACTAACTGTTATAAACTACAATATGGATTAGGTAAAAACACATTTTTTGTTTTTCCCTACCAACCCTTATCGAAAATGTGGCCAACCATTGTATTAGCTGATTTGTGCCATCACGGTGGATATATATTAAATAATTGTTTCCATATAACCAGATCTTTCTATTTCTAAAATATATAAAAATGACTAATTCACCTGCAAATTCAATATATTGGATGTCCAATGTGTCCAATTTGTTCTGAAATCGACAAAACTGGATTCTATAAACTAAATATTCAGTACAATGAAACAGTTCTGCAATATTTACAACCTTAAAAATATTTTCATCTGGAATAGTGCAAAATAACTTGTTCGACGTACCTATAACATGACCAACATGATTTAAACTAGCCTTAAAAACGACAATATCTCACAAAAATTCCCTCTTGGGCAATACAATAGAGCATATTTAAACAAAACAGTTCTACTACATATTTATATTATACATCTTAAGTTTTGGTATAAGTGAAAACCTTCTCTTTACATTAAAGATCAATACTAATTAATAACTTTAGATATTGATTTGTTTTATATGTAATGTAAGGCGATTCCATATACTTTCAAATTCTAAAATAATATGCACAATGTCATATTTAAGAAAATTAATAGCAGCGCATTTAACGAATAGCTGTCACCATACGATGAGTTATGTTTTAAGCAGTAACATTGTGGTAATAAATCAGTGTCAACCGTTTTTTCTCTTAATCAAAAAAGAACTAATTATCTTCATTCATTACGAGAAGACACAGAAACAAATATCTTTACATTTTCGCCTAAGCAATATTGTATAACGCAATAAGTGGTGGATTTAAACACTAACAACCCTATTTTGGTTTAATCACCAATTAATTAGAAATATTTAAACAAAACATTTTTACTTGACACTCTGCAGAATTAAAAATATGTTTAAAATGTGCGGCATAAGGATTTTGAATATTTTCAGTATCAATAAGATTGACTGTTGGCGGTGGTTTAAGTAAATAAACTTTGGAAATCCCCTTACCACGACGGTATTTAGAACACCTAAATAGCTGCCATCTTCACAAAGAACTTGAACTAACTAAAGTAACTTGGTTGAGGAATACCTCTGGAGATGAGACCTTCATCAAGCCAACAATTGAAGTCCAACGCGAATAATCTAACAAACAAAGGTTTAAATACTAAATCCCCGTTATGGTTCCTTACACCTAACCGGTTAAGGAATTATTTTCAACAAATGCATTAAATCTAAGTTAGGAATTTGCCCATTATCTGAATTCAATACATCCCCCCTATGTATATAAATATGAATGTTCTCATGGCAATTTGTGGAAGACACTTCCTTTAACCATTTCAGATTTTCTAGTTTTGTACCGTGTCCTGTCTCGTAAATATGTTGGGCAACACTTGATTTATCGAACCAGTACTTTTTGAAATGAGCTACACGTTTTTTTAAACCTAATCTTCATATTACGTCTAGTTTGCCCAATATATTTTCCATTACAGTGAGAACAGTAAACTTCGTAAATCCCCGGCTTTTCCAAAGTTTTCACTTTGTCTTTCCCAACAAGTTCCAAATGTTATAAGAACGTCTGAAGAAGTTATTGGTACCAAAAGGTCTTTAATATAACTTTCACCCAATGGTTCCAGTCAGTTGTTCGCTATCTTGCTGTTCGCAATCACACTATTTTCCGCAGTGTTTTAACCCCCGCGCCATGCTCCGCTTTTTAAATCATCACATAGCACGTTTCACTAATAGTAGTTCAAATGGCTTCACTCGTTTAAGACGCCGTACTAAATTGGTGTTGTCCAGCAGCTGAACCGCTTCGTTGTTGGGATGACGATGTAGTCTCTCTTCGCAAGCCTCTGCAAATCTTTTGATTTCGCTGACGACTGTTTCCACTTGTAGATGGCGGTGAAGATCAGTATTTCTAGTGTACCACGGAGCACACACGCTGTTTCGCAACACTCTGTTTTGGAATCTTTGGATTGTTATAGCATTTGTTTCTTTAGCGCATCCCCACAGTTGGATGCCGTAGGTCCACACAGGTTTTAAAATTTGCTTATAATGCAATATTTTGATGTAGATGGAAAGATTAAATTTTCTTCCGATAAGCCAGTATAACTTTCTGTATTTTAGTTGTAATTCGGACCGTTTTTTCTTCACGTGCTCCTTCCATTTGAGCTTCGCATTCAACGTCATCCCTAAATATTTAGCTGAGTTGCAGTGGGGAATGACTTGGTTGTTAATTGTTACTGGAACATACTGGTTTTTTTTTGTAAAGTTGACATGATTAGACTTAGTTTCATTAAGTTTAATCTGCCATTTATTAGTCCAGACATTTAAACTATCTAGAGCTTTTTGTAGCTTGTTAGTAACACTATTCACATCTAAGTCTATTGCCATAATGGCAGCATCGTCTGCAAACGTAGCCACTAAGACTGCGTCTGGTTTGAGAAAGTCACTAGTGTATAATAGGTAGAGCACCGGCCCTAACACACTAACTTGTGGCACTCCCGCTTTGATCGGTTTAAGTTCGGTCTTGTTTCACACGGAAGTGTCTGGTTAGATACGATTTAAGTAGCTGACTGTATTCGGCCGGTAGAAGTTTGTCCATCTTAAGAAACAGACTATTATGCCAAGGCTTGCGCCACATCTAGGAACATGGTCGCGCACACTTTTTTTCTCTTCAAGCGATTGTTCAATTACGTTTGTAATTCGATGCACCTGATCGACTGTAGAATGCTTATCCCGAAAACCGAATTGGTGTTCCGGAACAAGCTGTTTGTTATCGATGATTGCTTTGAGTCTATTGAGCACCAGTTTCTCAAACAGTTTTGATAGCATCGGCAGCAAGGAAATGGGTCTGTACCCCTGCACTTCGTTAGGGTCTTTTCCCGGTTTCGGGATCATGATCACTTCCGCGCACTTCCAGGCTTTGGGTACGTATCTTAGGCTGAGCGCACTATTAATTAAGGTTGTTATTTTCACTATCGCTTTCCGAGGTAGTTTTTTTAGCATGTCACCATTAACTAGGTCAAAACCCGGCGCTTTATTGAAGCTAATTTTGTGCTTGATCTCATTCATTACTTCCTTTGGGATCACTGGCTGGATAGGTTCTCCATGTTCTATCGTTGGTTGTTGTTCCCAATCCACTTGTCGATTTTCGTATGGTTGGAACGTGTTTTCTAGATGCTCCGCGAAAACATCAGCTTTCTCCTGGTAGCTTCTTGCCCAAGTTCTTCCTTCACGAATTGGAGGTATCTGGGTAATCTGCCTTTTCATCCTCTTGGAGGTTTTCCAGAGGGAGTAATCTGTTGTCAGGTCGTCAGTAAGTTCTTCCAAAAAGTTTTGTGTAGAGATCTGTTTTAACTCTTGAACTTCTCGTTTGGTCATAGTTGCCAATCTATTTAAAATGGTCTTATCGCTGGGACTTGTAGTGTTTTGCGTTTCTTTCTGGCGTTTCTTTTCTTTGCTATTAGTTCCCGAACTTCTTTGGGATAGTTGTTGCCCTTAAATATTTTTGACAGATGTGATGTCGCTGTCCATTCTTCTTCTTGCAGTTTGTCGACAAAGCTTTCGACTTCTATCTCCAATTCTTCAAGGGTTTTTGAGCGGGACATTCAACTGGATATTCCTTTCTAAATGCTACTGGAATGTTTCCCAATCAGTGTGTCTGTTGGTGAAAGTTGGATTTGCTTCTTTTCTGACGATATTTTCGCTGAGTGTTAAAACAACGGGGGAGTGATCTGAGCTCAAAACGAATTCATCTTTGATCTCGATATAATTTGACGAGATGTTCTTAGAGATGAAGAAATCTAATAAATCTGGAATTTTGTTAATATCAGTAGGCCAGCACGTTGGTTTTCTTGTGGAGTGTACTATACATCCGCAGTCATGTACTGCTTGGCGTAGCTCACTCCCGTTAGTGGTGGTTATACCAGCACTCCATTTAGTGTTTTTAGCATTGAAATCGCCTCCAAGAATAAATTTCCCATGAACATTTTTGGAGAGATTTCGGTAATTTTCTCTTTTGAGGTTGTATCTTGGGGGCATATAAATCGCAGCTAAAGAGATCCATCCTTTTCTGGTGTTAATTTTGACGGAGGTCACTTGATATTCAGCTGCATGGATTTGAAATTATTTTAAATACAAATAAATGAGTGGTTTGATAATGAGTGCGTGCATGTCATAGAGAACAGAAAAATAGCGCGCACACGGATGCTTCAACAAAATACGATACAAACTAGAACAAACTTTGAAGAATCCAGGAAACAAGCTAGAACATTGCTTAAAAGGAAAATGCGAAAACTAATACAACAAAAACTAACAGAAATAAAATAAAAGATAGGAGAAAATGAAATAAGGAAAGCACATAATGAAATAAGATATTTCAAAAAAGGGGACCAGCCCAGAACAAACATGTGTAAAAATAAAAACCAGGAAACACTACTAAACAATAAAGATGTAGCTGATAGATGGAAAGACTATTTTAAATATCTACTGAATACTGAAATGGAGGAAGTAGAAAATGAACACGAAAATCAAGACGCAGGAAGGAATAGAAATGAAGAAATACCAGAACCAGAGCCTACTATGATGAAATCAGGAATACCATTCGCAAAATGAAGATGAACGAAGTACCAGGCGAAAATAACATCCCAACGGAATTGCTAAAATCAGGGGGATAGAAGCTAGGAGAAAAAATACACCAGCTAATTCAAATAATTTGGAGGAATGAAATGATGCCAAAAGCATAGAATACAGGAATACTGTACCCCATACATAAAAAAGGAGATAAGGCAGTAAGCTCCAAATACAGATGAATCTGCCTGGTCAACACAGTATACAAAATCCTATTGTACGTTCCACTGGAAATACTAAAACCGTACGTGGAGAGCAAAATACGGAATAGACATCCATAACATCTGGGACTAAGACAATTTGATGCTCTGTCGCCTATACTATTTAACATTTAACACAGTTAGAACGAAAAACCCTATACAGAGTGATAACCACCTTCTCAGAAAGCCAAACATTCACAACTAACAGGACCTACTTTGCCATGAAAGATATTTTCAAGTCAACGCTAATATCAACAAAAACAAAAATTAGATTGTACTAGACAGTAATAAAACCCCTATTAACATACGGCTGTGAATCATGGACATTAGTAAAAAAGGAGAAACAGCGACGAAAAAATAAGAAGACTTTTCAGTGAGCCAGACGTAGTCAATGTCATTAAATGCATGCGAATACAATGGAATAGGCTATCTAATAACATTGACACCCAACAACACAACCCAGAGAGTATTTAAAGGTGTACTAACAATAACTTGACCAAAAGGGAGAGCACGCACAAGAAAAGAAGACAATGTGTTTCGAGACGTCCAAAAATTAAACGTACAATATTGGAGAACAATTGCCAAAAACAGAACAGAAAACAGGAAAATTGTTGAGTCGGTGAAGATCCTTGACGGGTGGTAACAACTGGGAGAGGGAGGGAGAGAGGAGGGTTAGGCGTAACGAATCTTAACGGGGATTTAGTGTTTAAGCTTCGATTTGTTAGATAATTAGTCATCCTCTCTCCTCTTCTTTTCATATTTTTTGCCATACCATACTTACTCCCCTCAACCCATCAGTACGGCTAGTCCAATTCGCGGACGACACCGCCCTCTGGGCTCCCTCAACCTCCAGCTCCCGTTCTACCCGACTCATCCCTACAAAGCTCTCCAGACTCGAACTTTGGTTCCGACAATGGAGAGTCCGTCCCAACCCTGCAAAAACCCAGACCATCCTCTTCCAGCACTCCAACCTAATCCGAAGACCCCGACACCATTCCCACCACGTTCAGCTGGGCCTATGGGGCACCCGCCTGAATCTCTACTCCACCGTGACCTACCTTGGAGTTATCTTCTCGAGAACTCTAAGAGGGTCCGCTGAGGTCTCAAGGTGCCTCAATAGCGTTCAGCAGCGGAGCGGACTCCTCTCCAAACTCCGCGGCGGCGTTAATGGCTGCCACTCCCGTACTCTCATCCACACCTACAAAATATTTATCCAGTCAATTAATGATTACCGCTCTTCCTGTTTCAGCACCGCTGCACGCCACCTTATGAGGAAGCTCCGAAGCACGAAGAGGGCCATCGCGAGGAGGATGTTACGCCTGGATCGCTTCCACGCATCGGGGGCATCTGTCAGATCGAGGGCCGCCTCTCTACACTCCGAAGCGGATAACCAGAGCAATCGAACAAGACCGCGAGGAAGCTACCAGGACGCTAAGTACCCTAACCATCATCCACAGGAAGCCAAAGTAAAAGCTCAGGCATCTGCCTGCCGTTTTTCTTGGTGAAGCCCCGGCCATCTCCGAGGACCCACAGGACGTCCTGGAAGAAACCCCAGTAGCAGTCCGCTAGCACGCCGTCATTTACTAATTACGGCTTAAATTTCAAAACATCAAATCTAATCTATCTAAAATATAATGTTCGTTTTTTTTACCATTTTTCTTCTTTGACTTGTAATTATCTAAATTTTTAAAAACCATATGTCTCATGTAGAACCAGGAACCAGGAAGACTCAGGAACACCGCACTATCTCATCAACCGAGTAATAACAGCATGTCTACAGGAAAATACGATGTTGCAATGGTTCGGGCAGAGAACAAAAGTATATAAGATAACGAAAGGGGTGAAGCCAGCATGCCCCCTCTCGCCCAGACTATTCACGATGACGTTGCACAGGGTCCTAGGAAAAACAGCCTCACAACTGACGACACCATCACCAATCGAAGAAAACCTTAACCTGTCTAAAATTCTTGCCTATGCAGATGACCTTCTAATTATAGCGGAAGAAGAGGCAGACACGCGGAGGCTTCTGGAGATGCTGATAGCAAACTTAACACAGGCAGGATTAGAAATAAACATCAGCAAATGCGAAGTGATGGTACGATCCCCAGACAAAGAAAGAAGTAGAGGAGCAGCCGATAACACACTGAAAATAGGGAGCCGGGATCTAAAACAAATACGCAAACTTAAGTACTTAGAAGTTTATCTCCCAGACTCATTAGCAAGACCGGAGACAGTAAACAGGAGAATAACCAAAGCACACCAAGCCACACACATGATTCTTCCTCTCCTTCAACAACACAAACTACCAAACAGAATAAAGAAGATAATACACAACTCCATTATAACCACAACTGCTCTAAACGGATTGAAAACCACCACAATCACGAAAGCCAACAGAATGGCACTCCGAATGATGGAAAAGAAAATACTCAAACTATTTCGACTAACCACAGGGGAAGAAAACATTTCGACGGCACAAGAAATTCTAGGCACATATTCTAAGAAGACCTGCCAGCCATCCTCTACAGCATGCGTATGCCATGCAAACAGAAGAAAAGAAGATAGGAAGACCATGCTACACGTGGAATATATCATTGGAGATGGACATCCAAAACACCGGCATACCTAAACAGACATGGGAGGAATGGGCACGAAGAAAAGAGGATATCCGAAGAGAGGCAAGAAGAATCTACGCACTGATCGAAGAATCCGTCAAGTATCAACTGAAGAAGAATAGGCTAACGGAGAAGAAGAAGAAGAAAGAGAGAGAGAGAGAGGAAGGGGAAAACAAAGGAGAAGAAACGAAACATGCACCAGTGGGAAAGAAAACAATGGATATCTAGCTGTCAATTGTAGAGGGGAAGGTTAGGGAAAAGAAGGAAGTACACTCCAGATTCGAACCTCCAACTAAGTGGTAAAATAGTTGTAATCAGTGCGGTAAATATTAAATAGTTAATTAGTCATTGGGAAACTAAGATAGGGGCAATCTGTTACCTTAAAACAATAGATAGATAAGAAATACGAACAATGTAAAACTTGATACCAAAGCTATTAGGTTCAAAGGCATAATCGCATAACGGACAGGTTAAATAAGTTTGGGAGTAAATATTAGGTAGTTTAATAGTTATTAGGAAACTAAGATAGGTGCAATCTGTAACCTTAGAACTATAGATAGATGTGAAATAAGAACAATGTGAAACTTTGATACCAAAGTTATTAGGCTCAAATGCATAATCGCATAACGGTCTCGGTTTATGATGATGATGATTTGAAAGAGCGAGATCTAGGACGCGGTTTTCCAAGCATCTCTATGCACTTACGCCACATTTGGCCCGTCGTGGCCCATTGTACACCCTAACTAAGAATTTTACCTATCTGGAGTAATTCCAACTCCAGTAGTGATTTTTAACGTGTCACACATCGCAGTGGCACGGGCCTACGGCTTTACTTCTTATTCGACAGAAGGCGTATTTTCATATTTTTCCCCGCTAGAAAAATCTCGCCGACCTCAGCCAGGTTCGATCCCGTGTCCCTCGGATCTAAAGGCAAATGCGCTAACCACTAGACCACCGAGGCCGGCTACGGTCTCGATTTCGTACTCAAAAACCCCATCGATGCGTAGCTTACTAACTACCCGGTGTTGCAGCAATGGTGTCTTGCGGTATGCATTGCAGACATGCTAACGTTGTGCAATACCCCACCCGATCCCACTCTATCCATTAAATCCCTACCCATCTACTGGTATGGGGTGGGCCAGGCGTAATCCAGGATTGACCCCCCGAGTCAGCTCCATGTCAGGTGATGATGATGATGATGATATGTCTCAAGTAGAATCAGCTGAAGAGGAGGACAACTCCTATACAGCCCCTGAATTGTAATTTATATAGGTAGTCTTAATTTTAGGGAGACATGTATTTATTTTGATTCAACATACTGTGAAAATTCAAAACAAATTCAGATAGTTACCATTGGACTTCAGTTGTTAGCTTGGTGAAGGACTTATCTTCAGAGGTATTCCTCAGCCAAGTTATTTGAGCTAGTCCAAACACCTACTGAATATGCCATGCCAGCTTAGTGGCCGAAATACGTATTTAGGTGTTCTAAATATCGTGGTGGTAAGGGGTTTTCCAAAGTTTATTCAGTATTATAGTGTACTCTATATATATTGATCAATGGATTATTACTTTGAATCGCCCAAAATATATCTTACATGAAACTATGATTTAATTTATTTGTTGATTACACATAATTATAAATTTTTATTATGCAATATTTTTGCCACTAACTACTCACCATAGTTATCCGACTTAAATCAAATGCAATGACGATTTCAATGTTGGTTTATTCCCAATGTTTCTTTGTTTAAAGCAGCATTACACGTATCAAGAGATCCAAAAAAAGCTGATCCCCAGCGGGCCGTGGAATGAAAGGTCACGTTTTTTCTAGACTAAAGGAATGTTTATAATGTCAATTTCAGGTTAGGTTGTGTTAGCTGGAATTAAATAATAATGAAACGTCATTTCTACGAGCAGAAATCTTTTATTGAGCAACACTAAAAGAAATGAATAAACCTGAACTAATGTAACGATCACAACAAATGTTGAAAATGTCTGCCTTCTTCCTCCAAACATTTCTGAACTCGTCTTCTCATACCTTGAAAAACATTTTGTAATACTTGAGGTCAGTTGTTAATTTCTCGACAGTTTTCTTCAATTCTAAGTTTCAGTTCGTTTAAATCATTAACTGGAGTTTTAAAAATGGTGTATTGCAAATAGGGCCATAGAAAAAAGTCCAAAACAGTAATATCACAAGAGAGAGGGGACCAGGGCGTTGCAGTATTTCTACTAATGATTCGGTCATCAAAATATTCGCGTAAAAAATTAATTGTATCTGCAGCTTCATGAACTGTTGCGCCATCCTGTTGCAGAGAACCATCCCGTTGCTCATCATCGTGAAGTTCAGTTAAGAAAGATTGTAATAATTCGTTCCTGTACCTTGCTGCAGTTAGCGTGCCTTCGAAAAATATTGGCCCAACTAACCTACGACGACTCATTCCAGCCCAGACTCCTATTTTCTGTGGATGAAGGGGAGCTTTAATTGTAACGTGTGGATTCTCGTATGCTCCAAATCCGCATATTCTGTGAATTAACCTACCCATTAAGGTAAAACCAGGCTTCGTCGGTAAAAAAGGTTAAATTTAACTGCTCATCATTGAGATTATCCAAAAACCAAAAAACGGAAAACTCTTTTTGGATAATCCTGTTCTAAAAGCTCCTGAACGGAAATAAATCGGTAAGGATGCAGATGTAAAGCTTGTCTCAATATTCTGTTGCATGTACCGTAACTTAAATCATCAACTTGCTGGCATAAATGTCTAATTTGCGTTTTTGGAGCCTCGTTGATTCGTTGTCTTACAGTTTCAATTAAAGCAGGTACTATCTTCTTTGGCCTACCAGACCTTTCTTTCCTTCCAACACTCCCAGTTTCTCGAAAATTGGCGACTAAATTCTTAACCAAAGCATAAAATTTTCGGTATGTAATCATTTCATTGGGATTCCTCTTTCGGAATTCCACATAACAAGGAGGAAGCGAATAGGTCCATACTCCGTCAACTTGAAAGTAAGATTCCATAATGAATGCTCTTTGAAATGTATTAAAAATCATTTTAAGAATCTGTCAGATTCGTATCACAAAAAAGATAGCTAATTTAACTGACATCATAAACATTCCTTTAGTCTAGTAAAGACGTGACTTTTTATTCCACCACCCGCTTAGGATCAGCTTTTTTAGATCTCTTGATATTTTGTTAGCCTATTTTGAATAACATGTAAAATGTATACAAGCACAGTTTTTGTGGGCCACTCTGTAAATCTTAAAACTCATAGATTTATTTAATCAAGATTGCGTTCACTTATATTATATCATAAATACGTTCCAAACAGCCAAAAGCAGAAATCAAAAATCATGTTAAAACTAAACGGTAAAAGTATGAGGCCATAACATCAACCAAGGTAATAAAGTCTCGAGGTTAACTCACGACCTGATGCCGCCCAGGCTGATTTAAAGTTACGCTTTCCGCGCGCAACTTTATAATGTCGCCTGGAAATGAGAAAGCTGCGGGGGTTTGCGATCAATTTAATAATGGTAAGCAGAGTTTCATATAATTTATTATTCTCATAAGACAAATATGGATATAAATGATCGTCCTTGTAAAAAAACTCAACGAGCTTTACAGTTTAATTATGTACACCTTTATTCTTAAATTTTACATGATTAGACAAGTTAATTAACTTAAACGGGTCTGCGCTTGAGATTCATTATTGATTTGAATTACAAAGAACAGTAGTAGGTTTAATTAAAACATCCAGAGAGATTTTTGAAAATACCAAGCTGATTATAACTTTTTTCAGATAACGCGCCTCCAGCTTCTTCCTGTCGGTAATAATTTTATTTTCATAATAACAGGGACCGGTATCATAACAAGAAACCATGCAGTTGATCTTCCTACTCCCAATTATTCCGCGTTCTTTTATGTTTGTCGAAAGAACTTTAATATTGCGACGGAAATGTAAAAATCATCTTACGAAAACATGTCCTATTTAAACTGAACATATTGTGTCTAAATACGTAAAACTTTGGTAGTTTTTATCGTTTATGAAAAAGCCAGACAGCCGAGCAAAATTTTCACAACGTGGTATTGATTCCATCACACTTGAGCAACACCCCATTATCAAAATGTTCACGTATCATCCCCCAATTGGCGATATTCTTCCGAACTCCCACAGCAACAACACAGCTCCTTCCTAGCAAACTTCAGGGTAAATTTAGAACTATTAAATTTGCGTATTGTCCAAGTTCTTCTCGCTGGTACGCGTCTTGTCTGTTTCCTTCGCGTTCAGCTCCTGCTTCTGCTGCAGCTGTCTTTCTCTATCGACTTCCCATAAATAAGCGTCCTTTTTCAGGGTGATACACAAAAATACGCTGGCCAGGATTCCCAGCAAGACGAATATTAACAAAATTCCGAATCCTATTATGAAGGTGGTTGTATTATCCACGGTAGGATCATCTGTGGGCAGTGCTGTTGCGTTTAATTGCGGCAAAGGCTCCATCTTTATCTGAAAAGAGAAAGAGCTGTAATTTTTACTTGGTTTAATACGAATAATGGCTGGAATGCACAATGGAAACTGTAAAGTTAATGGAATTGAATTACTTGTTTTGTTCTATTATGCAGATGAAAATGTAGACTACTTCCATTTTAAACGTAAAATAAAGCCTGGAAAAGCTGGCTGTTACGCTGGAAAAGCTTTTCAATATGTAACATTCCAATATCTGCAGGTTTACCGCATTTTCTGTTCGCTTGAAGCTTTAGAACAAGCTCGAGAAATCACTACACGTAACAAAACGAAGTTCATAAAATAGAAGCAGAACCGTTTGTCTTTTTTGCGACAGGTTTGTAAAGTTTTCGTTCCTAAGATGTTGCCAAACCCTACATATTATTTATTTTCTAAAACTATAACAAAGCACTTCAACAAAATGTAAATAGACCCTACTTTATTTATTGTCATTTCATTAACAAAGCACTAACTTTGATTATAAAACATAATATATAATCGGGAATCAAAATCGACTTTCTCGCGTGAGAGGGTGGCAGTTCAAACGCTACTATTTATACTCTCGTCATGTCGCATTATTATTATATATAATAGTGGTATATCGCGAATAAGTTCCTTTAATTATTTAAAAAATTGTTTTAAGCCTAATAAATTAACGCTATAGCGACTATAATCGATAACAATTACAAGAAAGCAAGTAATGGTCGAGACGCACAACTTCGAAATTATTCTACCAAAGTCGCTTAGGTTCGATTCCTGATCACTGCACTTTCCCAGGCTGTTTTTGAGGTCTTAGTTGTAATTGAGGCATGGGGTTTTTCGAGGATGGGGGAGCTATGTATAGTTAAAACGTGTTGGGTCGGAATAAGCTAGGTGGGCTAGGAATGACGAAGTTGCCAAACGCAATTCCAATATTCTTCAAAAAATAAAGATAACAATTGACACAAACTAATTTGTAAATGTGAAATGCCGCAATTAAAAGTATACGGGAAGACAGTATCGCCGGAACGATGTTTAGCTGGTATGTGGTTTTAGCTATATATACTTTTGTTTGGTTTTCGATTTTACGTTAATACCTCACTCATTTGAACAGGCCATCCATAAGCCCGGAAAACCACAAAATGAACCTACGTCATATAGACCCATCAGCTTACTACAGATACTCTCCAAACCATTCGAAAAACTACTACTGAAAAGGCTCTCTAGCAAATTAACAACTAATACCCGACCACCAGTTCGGTTTCAGGACCCAGCACTCCATGATAGAACAGGTTCATAGATTAGTGGACAAGATCAACTCAACCTTTGAAGATAAAAGCTACTCCTCTGCAGTCTTCCTTCGGCAGAGTGTGGCATAAGGGTCTGTTGTTCAAGCTAAAGAGTGTTATCCCGCATACGTACCTCATGATCATCAAATCTTACTTCGAAGAAAGGTTCTTTCAAATAAAATACGAGAAAGTGATTTCGGAACTATGCCCCATTAGGTCAGGAGTACCACAGGGTAGTGTCCTGGGGCCGGTACTGTATTTGTTATATACAGCCGACATACCAACAAACTCAAATACAACTACTGCCACATGTGCCGATGATACGGCAATCCTCACAATTCACCATGATCCCAACGAGCCAGCGCGAGTTTTACAACTTAATCTAAATGAAGTCAACGAGTGGTTTAAAAGGTGACGTTTCAAACTTAAGTCAGCTCAAATCACGTTCACCAAATGCAGAGGCACCGTGCCCACAGTTACTATGAACGGCCAAGCACTACCCCAAGTGAACTGTGTGAAATACCTGGGACTACACTTCGATAAAGACTTAACCTAGAGAACTCACATATCGATGAAAAGAAAACAACTGAACCTTAAGTTGAGGAAATACTACTGGTTGCTCGAAACTTTCTCTTACCAATAAGCTGCTTGTCTACAAAACTGTGCTGCGACGAATATGGTGCTATGGCATTCAGCTATAGGGATCTGCATCTCTATCAAATATTGAAATCTTAGAACGATTCCAGTCTAAGACCCTTAGAATAATAACCAATGCCCCCTACTACGTTCCTAAAAGAGAAATCCGGGAAGATCTGAAAGTGATACCAGTGCGAGAAGAGGTATTTAAGTGCAGTGCGAAATATCTACAGAGACTAGAAACACACCCTAACTCATTAGCGTTAAACATTCTCGACAACAGTGAACAAGTGAGCAGACTCAAACAAGTACAGCCGTTAGACCTCCCTTTCCGTTTTTTAAACTGATCTAAAATTGTTATCATGAATAAATTGCAAATAATTAGTTTTGGTGAAATAAGTAAGGGAGGTGCCAAAGGGCGTCTACTCTCTCATGTTATTGTCAAATTGATGTTCTGAACCTTGTAATGAACTGATTTGCTTATTGCTTTAATTGTAGCAGATTGCAAATAAATATCTTGCTGTGAAAAAAAAATTGAACAGGCAGGCCAAATTCACAACATTATTTTAAATATTTTAGGTGGGTTTTTTTAGTGGATACAATATACAGTGAACGACGTTCCAGATAATTTACAATACTAGAAGTTTGAGATTTTTAAATTCCATTTAAACTCATGCTCATACAAAGTTTGTATGGGTTCACAAACAGCTAACAGGCATAAGCCGATTATGTATTATTGTCCTGGGAAACAAAATACATCAAGATCAAATCCTTGTCTGCCCCAAGGTTTGAATAATATAAGCACACGGCCCTGTTTAGGCAGGCAGGGCCTACGAACAAATATTGCTCAAACTTCTAGAGTAAATGGTACAGGTCGGTCCTTACGTGATTATGCTGGGTGTAGTTCCCAAATGACGACGCGGTCTAAGCAGAAAGTTAATTGTAATATTGATAATTGTTATTATTGTTAAAAACCCAAAATATGTTTCATTTCTTTAAAAATAAGTTTCCCAATTCTTCTAATAATCGAAATATCAAGCTGACTCGTCCTAGGAGACTCGCCCTATATACGATGTTTGTAAATTAAGTAATGAGACTGGTAGCGTAGCATTCGATCTGGCAACACTGGGGACGCGGGAGTGGAAGGGGCGGCAGGTGAATATGTGATATGCCTTTAGTACCAGTTGGAACTCGCTAGAGTCATTTAGTTGTCCATAGCGACTTTTTTCGTGAAACAGTTTTTTCTAGCGCGTTCTGAAAATGGGTGACGATGAAGATGAACCTCGCAAGCGGAAGACTTTCATTTTCAAAAATCGATGAAAATGTCGACAGAGTCCGGGATCTTTGCGTTCAGATCATCCGTTGACAGTGAGAATGATCGGAGAAGAGTTGAATTTGACTCACGCCACCGTTCATCACATTTTGACCAATGAATTGGGGGTGAGAAAAATATGCGCAAAACTGGTTCCGAAAAATCTTTCGCAGGACCCAAAGAACATCAGGAGGGAAAGGTGCCTTGATTTTTTGGGATCGATTGAAAATGATCCCCATTGTCTGGAACATGTCATTACTGGTGACGAGTCTTGGGTGTTTGAGTATGACCCGGGAACCAAGCGCCAGAGCATGTAAGGGCGCCCTTCAACCTCTCCAAGGCCAAAAAAAGCAAGAATGAGCAAGTCGAAGATCAAATGCATGGTGATTTGCTTTTTTGATAGCCAGGGAATCGTTCACAAATTGTTTGTGCCTCAAGGTCAAATGGTTAATCAACACTTTTACAGAGAGGTTCTTGAAAGACTTCGAAAAAGAGTCATGCGTGTGAGACCAAAAATCAAGAACAACTGGGTGTTGCATCACGACAATGCGCCTTGTCACTCAGCAATTTCAATAAACAATTTTTTGGGCAGTAAGAACATTCCTGTGGCTCCTCAGCCTCCTTATTCGCCAGACTTGAGTCATTGTGACTTTTTCCTCTTCCCGAGACTGGAAAATCACCTCAAGGGACGTCATATTGGGACACTGAAAAACATTCAGACGGCTGTAACCGGCCAGCTGAAAGTTATTCCAATATCCGAATTCCAACACTGCTATGAGGAGAAAAAGAGCCGTCTCCAGTGCTGTGGCTTCCCAAGGCAGTTACTTTCAAGGAGAGAATGTTGAATTCTAATTTTATTCGAATTAAAATTGAAAAAAGTCAGTCTCATTACTTAATTTACACACCTCGTAGAATGCATCAAACAAATAATTAACAAAAATATTTAGCTATTATTAATAATAGTTACTTATGAATACAAATTTTAACCACTAAAGCACGAAGCAATAATAAACTTTTGAGCAAAATGCGATTTTGCGAACAGCGTTAGAGAGACGTTTTCTGGTAGTTTTTGTTAGATAAGCTAATTTGAAGTTACCATTACAGTATTATAATACATACCGGCCTGTTTACACTTAAAACATATATCTATTTGCACATTAAATATGAACCGTTATAAACTGTGAATTGCTTAGTTAGACCGCTGGATAACACCATTTTTTCGGCGGATACAAAAACTAAACAATAGATATTACTAAATACGAAAGGTCGCTAAAATGAGATAGAGGTAATTCATTGTAAAACTGTTGACTTTAAGAGGAGTGATTTAAGATAACCCATTCAATATAAGTATTTGTATGAGTATTAAACAATATTTCTTAATTCTCATGGAAGATATTTTATACGAAAATAGGTATACTTATTTACACATTACACTAAAAAAATTTAAATAATTTTTATGAAAACTTTGATTTTTTAGGGATCTCGCAGCACATTTAAACGATAAATGCCTATTTGTGATAGCGATTTCAACTAATTTTCTCTTTAGGATGGAAAAACCGAAAATAATTAAACGAATTTTCGCTGTTGAATGAAAGGATATTTTTCATACTCTACTAAGAAAATAGAAATCAGCTTTACCTCCTCTGTACTTCCTGAAAATATGGTATTGCGGTCTGTAATCCTAAACCCATACGAAATACTAACAAGTTTTGGGAAATATGTATTTTAATCCGCTAAAAATACGTGAAGATGACTTAAAGTGGTTTATAATAGCCACTATAAGAATATTATGTTACAGTTAAATTTAAACAGTATTTCAGGCGGTATTTCTGGAGGACACTCCGCTAGTATACTGATGAAGCCAATATTCATAATTGTTAATAAATATTCTTAAACTAATATTATTAATAATTTAGATTATTTTTGCCCACTCGTGTCAGCTAAGACTGGCTGTGGGGGAGGAAACTCGTAAACAGCCATTGAAGTGCAATTTACTCGTACATAGGTAGGCTTAATTATAAGTTGACATGTATGTGCATACATTGAAAATTCAACAGTATTTGATTCGTATAAATAGCCTTGTTTGTTTCATTTTCAACAAATGGATCTTAACCCTTCATCATAAGTAATTATCCCTTAAAGTTGTGCACCCCCTACAAAATAAACCTTCGTATAACTATCATTTTCCGTACTTTTCTCGAAAAGGGTTTTAAACCATCCCCACTTTATTCAGGATAACTGTGTTAAATTCACTAATATTTCATCTCTTAAAATGCACTTTTCAAACCCCAAAAACTGAAAATCTGCATAAATGTCATTCTTCTCGACCTATTATAGAAATTACCCTCACAGACGTATCATTTCTTAAAATATACCGTCCACTTTCCAGAAACAGCAAATTTAATTGATGTTTTGGCGAAACACTGAATTGGAAACAGCACAAAATAAAAAATGCAACGTATTACATTTAAAGATGCTACAAAGACAAATAATGAGAACGCAAAAGTATGTACGTCGCAGGATCAAGAAATTGCTACGCTGAATAATTCCTGGAAGCGAATCACAACGTATACATATATCTTTCTTTTCTTAATTGGCCGGCAACATCCCATTGTTGGGCAAGGGCCTCCTCCATAAGGGGGGTTGTTGATCTTCTCTCCTAT
>JABXWE010033955.1:0-19990 GCA_014611495.1 Limonius californicus
CAACAATAATTTCTGCATTTCTTTTGAATTAAAAGCGATCCAATAAGTATCAAGGTAGTTTTTCACAGAAAACAACTGAAATTTGACATTGACTTTTCTTTTAATTTTATTATTTGTACGATTTGTCAGAATGGAAGATGATGGTGATTGTACTCCTCCCGAAATTAGAAAAGAAGCTGGGAAAATCCAGTACGACAAATTACTATTATTATCCGGTCGTGGCGCGAAATTTAACGCTTTTCTAACGTTCTTTCCTACTAAAAAACGATTACTTTTCTTTGTGATTGCCAAAATTTACTAAATTAACCAACAAATTTTGTAGCTGTCATCAACGTAAAAATGTATCAAGGAATGTCACTATCGTCAATTGTTTTTTTATCTCCTAGTAGGAGCTAATGAAAAATTATCTCCTACTAGGAGAGAAATTCATCTTCTTAACCCGAAAACTACTACTACTAGTAGTGGAAAAAATTAATTAGATACCTCGAACAATAAACAAATGTATTTAGAATGTTTCAGTTTCAAAGCATGGCTGTTTTCTATGGAATTAATCAATAGTTATATCTGAAAACTAAGGGATGTTCAATGCAAATAACACTAATTGTAAGAAAAAACTATTTTAATTACATTTGAAAAAATCAATTTGATAACTTAAAACTGACAGCCGACTGGCACTACTTAAACTGAGTCCACGCCTACCCAGGTCTGAAGTTCATAATAATTTAATAAAATATTCCAAAATTATAATGTAGCATTTGATAAGCTGTGCAAATTTCAACCAAATGATGTTTGTAGATGGAGATGTACACAGCATGATTATTTCCTTCATAACACTGTCTTGATTGAAAACAAACATCTGTTGTTAAGAGTTTCAAATACAAACAGAGCCCATAAAATGCACCAAATTCAGCTAATGAAAACTCACAATTCTATTTTAAACCAATTTATAACTATTTCGAATGAAAGGTATGGGTTACAATTTTGACAGAAGTTCCTATAAAATAAAATGCTATAATGTTATAGAACTGGCCATAAAATACCAGATAGGCAAATGATAAATGGAAATGAATACAAGGAAGGCTTATTTATTATGATTGAGAATATAATTGCTAAAAAAGGTAGCAATCATATTTTGGCAGGTGCAGTAAAGTTCTAAATATCTAAATATTGTTGAATTTTGTATTAGTTGCCCAATACATCAAAAGTGGTTACAAATAGCCATAAGGATGTACATACAAAAATGTTCGCTATTTAATTCTACATAACATCGTAAAAAAATATACAGGGTGTTTCATTTGCAAACGTTGAAAAAAATAACAGTTCTCAAAATGTGAAAATTAATTTTGAACACCCTGTACATGGTGGCTCTACGATATTTAAACAAGAGCACCCTACAACCTCCTACTTTAAGGTCCTAACTTAATTTCGTCTTCAAAGCTGCGGCCGCAGAAGTGGTGAATTGTTAAGTGGAGTAGTGTAAAAATCAAATCTTTGAAAAAAAATTATTACTTCTAAACCGGACATTAGATGGCGCTAATATTTTAGATATGAATAAACATCCCAAGAGAAGTGTTAAATACGCAAAAATATTCAGGGCATTCCATTTAAAAAAATCACCTTAAGCTTGCCATCTTTTTTTGTAACAACCTGTATATTTGAAAATAATTTTAGTGTATGCGCATTTACCCACAGTTTACATTTGCATTAGAAAGATTTTATATCTGTTACGGTATACAAGCTGTCGAACTCCCACGCACTAATGCCCCACCCTGTATAGTGTTTTGTTATTCAATGGACTATATAGGCCGTGGAAAGCACAAATTGGTTTTAACAAAATATCAGAAAAAAAAAACAAATATCTCATTAAGTAGAAATAAATAATCTCTCTAAAACTGTATGTAATAAGCAAATAACTGCTATTAAAAGGGAAGACCTCGCAGAATATAAAAATAAGTTAAAAAAATATACACTTTGTTTGCTATAATTGCTGCCATACTAGATATTCACAATAACTTTTTTTTTATAATTTCAATGTTAAACAACATTACAAAAAATTAGGTCAAAGAATAAATTCTATTGAACACCTTTAAACATTAAGTTATAAAAAGTTGAAACCAAAGTAGTATGATTAAGCCTGAGTCACAGGTTCTGGAATGCTCTATTATTTAGGGAAATAATCAAGATGAAACATTCTCAGTAGTGCTTATAATGCACAACAGTAATTGGTTAAAAACATTTGACTATGTGAAGGAAATAATCAAATTTAATCCATATCTTGTTACAAACATTTTTAAAAAAGTTCACCATTCAAAAACAAATGGTTTTCCACCAAATTTAATAAACTGTAACAATGTTTACCTTGCAGTAGCAATTAAAGTTAATGCATGTCTTGAAGTTCTACACGAATCAGCTTGCGGTGTTAAAGGCAAACCATATGTCATATTTGGCACTAATTTATCAGCATCAGAACACAATTCCAACAATCCTACAAAGACAATTGTATTTATAGTAATTGTATAATAATTTTGGTTTAGTCATACCTATCAGAACTTTACTTATATCCAAATATGGCTCCCATACAGTAAAACCTCTACCAATTAGATCGATTGCTGCCCTCCGCAGTGGTGTATACGCTGGTAATTTTAGTGATGGAGGTGCCAGCAACAAGTGAGATAAAGCCATGGATGTCAATCTTGCTAAATTATTATTTCCAAGACCTTAAAAAAGAACTTGTTCAGTTACCATATAAAATAATTTACAAAAGACTCAACAAATATTATCTTCTGGGAGTTTTATAAGTGACAAAATGTTCCAATTAGAAGAACACATAACCTCACTCAACAAAAATGGCTGTCAATGAAAAATACCTAAGTTTCACAGGAAATCAACGTTAATTTTTAGAACAAATGTTACAATACAATTTTCACGATAACAATATTAAACATAACACATTGAGTGCTTAAATACATCTCCAGTTTTTAAAACAAAATATTGTAGATCTCTTAAATGAAAGGCTCCTAGCTACAAAAAAAAACTGAAACGCTGGCTACAGCATTATGATCCCCTGGTTTTACCCTACTTAATTTTTGTCTGTAGCCTAACATGAAAGATAAAGTTCATGTACACAGTTTCGATGCCATTGACAATTTAATACAAACAATTATAAAGATATTTCAAAGAATTACCCCCTGAATGTACAACATTCTGTTATTTCAACTACAGAAACGTTTTACTTATGCTTGGAGCAAAATGATGATTTATTTGAGCTTTTTTTGTAAATAAATAAACAAGTACATATACTGTGTATGGCATTAAGATATTAAAATTACAATAAATAATATGTAACAGTACATATTATATTAACATAAAGTTAAATTAATTTATAAATGTTATTGAGTAAGTTAATTCTTTTCTTAATTTTAATGTTATTAGTTATTTTCATTTGACTACCAGGTATGTAAATATGAAACAGGAATGTTTCTATAGAAAATACACGTTTATTGTATGAAAATGAAACAAAATATTTTATTCGAAGTATGGCCCATCGCTAGCTATCTATACATGTTTCCCATCTCTCTGACAATTTGTAGCTTTCAGTATTAACAGAGCATTGTCTTCCGCCCTTAGCGATTTGGCCTTGCAGTCAATGTCGATGGTTCGCCTGGAATTACCCATGATCTTTTATGCCTAGGATTCTCAAAATATATCCACTTTTCATCATCAGTCACAATTCAATGGAGAAATGACTTTCTTTTGTACTTGGCGAGCAGCATTTCACAAGTAGTTTTTCGGTTTTCCTGCTGTCTTTCATTCAGTTCATGTGGAAGCCATTTTCCCATCTTCTGGATCTTTCCCATGGCTTTCAAACATATGGAGATGGCTTCTCGTGTCACATTTAATTGATCCACGAGTTGTTGTAGAATTTGAGCGTCATCCTTATCCAACAGTGCTTGCAATTCGCTGTCTTCAAACTTTTTTTGGGGTCTCCCATGTTCTTCGTTTCTCACGTGAAAATCGCCACTTTTTAATTTTTTAAACTACTCAAAGCACTATGATTTACCAAGAGCATACTCACCGTAAGCTTCTACAAGCATTCGATGTGATTCTGCAGCAGTTTTCTTCAAATGGTAACAGAAAATCAATGCTGTCCGCAAATCGTAGTTTCAACGCTATTAAAAACTGTATGAAACTTGTGTTGTTGTGAGTTGAAAATCTTTGTCAGATGTCAAAACAAGAAAATGGCGCCAATAACGCGATTTGACGGTAACTACATTGACAGCTAGGGCCATCTATGGGCAAATTCCGGTTTCATATTTACATACCTGGTATGTTTGATGTATGAAAATACTAAATAATTTTACGGTTTTCAACATACCAAAGCCTTCAACCACTGAACTCTTCCGTCGTTCTTCCCCTGTTCGCTTCTTAGGATTTTCAGAGGTTATATCTTGCCCAAATTCCGCACCAATAACACCCAAAAGTACCACAGCCGTCGTCTGTTTACGTTTCAATTCTGCTAAACTAGAAGGTTTGCGCACTTGTTCTTCTTCTTCCTCTTCAAACTCTTCCTCCTACCATACATCAATAACAAAACCATTAGTTTACAACTGTTCATCAATAAGTGCTAAATATTTTGGTCTCTGCATAATATGTAAGTACTTACAGGAACCTCAGGTGTATGAGGTTGTCCAGAATTGGAATTAATATTATTCTGGACAGGAGGTGACGCAGCCTGCTGATTGATTGTTTCAGTTTGTGTATACAAAGGCAGATATTGTGCCCATGAATCAACTAAAGCTTTCCGTCCCTTCGGGCCCATTCTAGAAAATAAGTAAAAATAAATTTAAGTACAAAACCTGTAAGATCATTGAGCATGACAAACACAAACTGTATTTTTTTTTATATTACATGTCACGTTTTGAAATCATAAATAAATGTACCTTCCCAATTCTGCTAAAAGAAGAGCTTGAGCAGCCTCTCGAACTTCTACACAATGATGCTGCCACCTCTTGGCCATTGTCTCTACTTGCGGTCGTTTGAAGTGCTTAGAACCTGCTTGCACCACCTTAAAAAAATTAAAATAAGTAATAATAATTAATGACATCTGAATACTAACTTTATCTGGTAATAAAACACAATGTAGAGTTGCCAACAATGACCATCCTTGTTTTATTTGGGCTTGCTGCTGGGTAAATAATTCTTCATGCTCTTCATCTGACTTTGTCCACTTCACTCTTGTAGACTGCCTGAAAATATTAGCACTAATATTTTAACTTATAGTTTGCATTTAAAGTATATATTTACCTATGCAATTTTCTATTACGTTCTTGTTCAGGTATAAAAGTAGCATTACTCATAGACATAAGTGTATGACTAACTGCAATTATGGCAAGAAGGTGGTTACTAGTAAGAGTTGTACTAAGTTCCCAATGTGTCCTGCACGTAAATATTCTGGTAAGTTGCTCCCTACGAACTAACTCTGGAGGTAAACTGTCTGTTAGAGAAAGATCATCTGCTATAGGTGCATCATTGAGAGGTATTGTATTATGCCATGTTGGAAGAAATAGAGACATGTAGTTTGCCTTCGATAAAACACCAAATGATATTGGAACCTACAATAACCAATATAAACAAATAGAAAATCATATTACAATATGTGTTTATGAAATAAAAATGCAAAAGAATCAGTTTACCATGGGCCTCAAAATCCCTAATTTAGCCTGGCATACTCTATCAAGATCATTATCCATTCCCCAAGCATGTAATAAGGATAGAAGTAATTGAGCTATTTCCATCCCATGGCTGGTTTCTAAAGGACCTAGGTTCGGTTTGCTGTTTGCCCGAGAATTTATATCACTGCCATCTAAAAACAAACACCCTCTTTAAAAATATTATTTGAAAATCAAAAAGACATGTGTCACATTGAATTAATATTTCGCACAAATAAATTTTATTTATATAAGCAAACTGTGCAATTTCACTTAAGTATTATCAATATTACATGTTTTAAAGTTACACAATGAACTGTTCTCTTACTACTTATTAGATATTTACAGTTGGCGATGCTTATAATTTACAATATAAAAAAAGAATGCAACTTATATTAACAAAGCTTACACGTGTGAAATTTTCCTAGAAGAAAGACTATTGGTGTATTTATTGTAAACAAAACGGTATTGTTTAAAATAAATAAACAACCATAAAATGATTAGAGGGTCTTCCAATTCTGTTGTATATTACATAAACGTATAATAAAACTATACATATAGGAAATGATTAAATAAAAACAATTAAGAAATTTGAAACATCAAAGAGAAAATATCTTCGGCAATATTAATATAAAATAAAAATTGTTAAAAATACAATTGTTCACTCAATTAGCCTAATTATTGATCAACCAAAAAAATTCCTTCTTCTTTTAAAAAACCAGATGAAAACAAGTTTTGCATAACTTGCCATTAACCTTTGAATTCAAGCGACCTTCCTGGTGTAACAAGTTCGGGAATGGGTGTGGTATGCACCCAGATAAATTATGGCAATGATATTTCTTAAATTTCAGCAACAATTCACTTGGAGACATGAGTCGTATTTTAGCCTGTATTTTAGAGGTCAATACTGCCTTATTTACATTATGAACTCAAACAAGTTCTCACAAATCAATCAAGATTATAATGAGAGAACAATACCGCCAGAAGTAGATGTTTAATTTTACACAGACAAATAATACATAGCGTTTTTTGTTCGATTTACTCCACATGACAATGATCTTTAAAATGCAAGGTCAACAAGCTTTTGCGGGTTAAAAATAATACAAGCCCAAAAGTTATTCTACAAGATGTAATTTTGCTGTACAGAGTGCCTTGAACGCTCAAAAAACTGTAACGGAAACCTTAAATTAATGAATAATTCAAAAACATAAACAACCTCTCATACATAAAACAAAAAAAAATAATATATTTATATATCTCCAGCAAAGGTACCAACACATGTTTAATCTAATGGCAATTATATAAATATAATTAAAAGTTTACCGTGATTTATATTAAATATTGTAGCAATTGCTCGCTGGCATCGTTTTCTCTAGTCTTTGACTGATTCTCCATTTTTGACATAATTTAAATGATGGGGCATGTTGTCACAGAAATTAATTCTGATATTAAATGGAAACTAAGGAAGGTAACCATTTATTTTCTACGGCTATTAATGTATTATCATGAACAATCTAATTCACATTGGGCAGAATTAGCTACAGATGGCACTAATTGTGCCTATCAAATATCACATAACACAGTAGAATATCCAGGTAGGGTTTTGGGATTTTAACTTCTCTCAAGGTAACTCTTTTTAAATGTTTTAAAGAATTTACTTTTGCATGGGCGCGTAAAAAATGACTGGGCGCCAATTTTCAAACCGAAAGAAAAATTTTTACTTAAAATTACTTAATCAAGTATCCATATCTGATAACAGTATAAAATTAGTTTTGAAAGTTAACATCTCCGAGATAGAGATATTTAAAAAGTCTCTAGGAAAACATTCTAACTATGCTAATATTCAAGACACAAAAATGCGATATAACATCAATTTTGTATTTCCCTGTACATATACATTAAAGATTTATTATTTTTGATATAACAATAAAATTGTCTCATATCTTTCAATGATAAAAAACAGGAAACATACATACAAAAACAGCAATAATTTCATTACCACATGAAAACAACCACACCTACAAAATTAAAAAATTAAAATTATACTTGACCTATACCACAAAAATTTCTTTCAAAAATGGGCCAACACTGCCGGCAAAATTCACACAGATGTTAATGTTCCAGACTAACTAATTATACAATAGTAAAATAAAATTGGTGAGTAATTCAAATACCACACAAGCCAAAAACGAGTACTCCATAAATTAGCATTTAATTAACAAAACTTAATTCAATATAATCTGTAGCAAAACCAGTAATGTAAAGTTGTTGGCGAATTTATTAATTGCAGCCTACATGTTAAGGCAGACCGCCCATTCCCCAGGCAAGGTCTTTGGCAAAAGCAAATCAATGGCTAGAAATGTTATATCCTGATTTTTAACTTATACTACAAGCAGGATATAATGTATTATTAACCATTTTTAGGTTCAACTTTTAAATGTTTATCATTTTAGACTAAAAAAGTTTTTGCAGATATTATTTTAGAACTACATACTTAGCTAGCAAATAAATTTACAAAATCTGAACATTAAAGCTACAACAAATTACAATAAAAGATATAATTATATAATATATTTCTTTGTTTCTTTAATTAAATTAATTAATATTCCTTGTGACTAACAATTTTAAAATTGAGTAAGTTTCTAGAAATATAAAAAACAATTTCTATAATTATTTAATCCATATTTAAAAAAAAACTAGTAAGCATAGGAGTGCAACCTAAAAAATTATCTTCATTGGAATTAACAATTTTAAAATTAAGTAAGATGATTAAATAAATAAAAAACGAATTCTATTTAAATCATATTTCTGTAACTTTGTAAGCATACCTAAAACATTATGAGAAAACTATATTTTTCATCATAATGTCAAATTTTAAGCGAATTCTGTTCAAATACATATTCAAATATGTTCTTGCAGTACTTTATAAGAACATTGCAATTTAAACTACATTAAAGCTTTATTTTATGAAATTCTATTTCAGTGGCAACATTTCAATAGCTTGCTTCAATATAGAATAACAATTTAAAAAACTCTAAAAAAATTGACCCAATTGAATAATCTGGTTTATAATAGAGTATTGACATATAACTGTGTGCAAGACAAATGATAAATAATTTTTTGTAGCAACATGTGGAGAGAGTAGGGTGGACAAGGTAGTCAAGTGCAGAAGGGAACTTACTGAATTGGATTAGGTATAAATAGTGATTTTGGGAACACAGAAGTCAGTTGATTGTTGTTTTCGACCACTTAACAACAAACAAAATGAAATTTTTGGTAAGTGTACCATAACACTTATTGTTTAAAGTATATTATTTAAATGCTCCTTTTAAGTTACTACCTACAACTTCTTAGCACATTCAAAACCAAGACCCCAATCGCATTACTATTATTCAATCAAAACAGTTTCAATATAACTCGAAATATGTTAGCCATAAAGTATTTCTTAGTAATTTCATTTTTTCTTTTTTCGGATTCCGTAGCATATTGTGCATATACTCTTTATAATCGATATTTTCTTCCTCTAATCTTTGGTTCAGAGTTAAATATATTAGTTTTTATATCTTACTTTTTGGTTTTAGGTCACTTCATGCCTATATTTATATTGTAATTTATTGTTTGAAATATTTATGTTACAATTCTTTGCAAAATAATATACAATTATAAATAGGTACTTACTAGCCTTTACTTTGTCATTGCTATATTGAAAAATACTTTCCTTTTAATGATTTCCAGGTGTATATAATTATTGAAATAATTTAACATTATTTCCTAAATATAAGATAAAAACAGTACATACTGTTTTATACTCATTTAAATAAGCAAACTACTAAATAAATGACAATACACTAGAGCTGTAATTTAACATTAACTGATAAACATTACCAGAAAACATCCTTACCTACTGAAACTTTAATTTGAATGTAAATATTTTCTTCTTCACTTAAATTGAAATTATTCAATCCTCTTATTTTTGCTAGGTTACCTTCACCTGCCTGTTGGCCATCGCCACTGCTAAACCTGGCTTCCTGCACGGACACCATGCTGGCTTAGGTTTAGCTGCTGGTCATCTTGCAGCACCTGCATTTGGTTATTCTAGTGTCACTGCTCATGCTGCACCAGTTGTAGCGCATGCTGCTTTAGCTGCCCCAGCTGCTCTAGCCCACCATGCCGTAGCCCATCATGCTGTTGCTGCCCCAGTTGCTTCCGTAGCCCATCATGCTGCCTTAGCTGCCCCAATTGGCCACCATGCTGCTATTGCCCATCATGCTGCTTATGCTGCCCCAGTCGCTGCTGTAGCTCACCATGCTGCCTTAGCTGCCCCAGTAGCTTCTGTAGCTCATCATGCTGCCTTAGCTGCCCCAATTGGTCATCATGCTGCTATTGCCCACCATGCTGCCTTGGCTGCTCCAGCTATTGCCCACCACTCTGCTCTAGCCCACCATGTTGCTGCCCCTGCTGCTCTTGCCTACAGCGCACCAGTAGCTGCTGCTATTGCTCCAGTTGTTGAAAAAACTCAATACCATGCCCAAGATGTTATTGGTCAGGCTTCTTATGGACACACTGAAGCTTTCCAACACCATCATGCTGTTCAGGTAAATCTAATTACCGCCGACACCTTTTAGTATATTACAATACAATATCATAATGGATCTGATTCTTATATATTCTTGAAATTATAGGATGCCGCTGGAAACAAACTTGGTTCTTACAGCTGGGTAGCCCCCAATGGCCAAGTCATTGCTGGTAAATACGTTGCTGATGCTCTTGGTTACCGTGTGCACTCCAACGCCGTCCCAGTTGGCCCAGCTCCAGTAGGCGAAACCCCCGAAGTTATTGCTGCCCGCTCTGCACACTATGCTGCTCATATTGCTGCCAAGACCCACCATCATTTAGTCCGTCGTGGAGTTTTCGCTACACCTGCTGTTGCTTACACTGCCGCTATAGCCACCCCCGTGCACTACACTGCACATTACACCAGCGCTCTCGTTTCCCCAGTTGTCCACACCAAAGCACTGCATTATGGCCTATTCTAGGTTTTAGCAATCGACGATGTACAGCAGATTTGCAGGATTTGAATGTTAACAGCTGGTTTTTTCTCAGGTCGAGAGATAGTCTCAGCCATTCACATTCAAATTTTGGTACCAATCTCACGTTTCAACTCTACGAGTTATTGTATATGGATTGTATTTTTTGTATGTAATTTAAACCAATAAAATCAAAAACAATGAATATTCTGTTTCCGTCCAAATATTTAATATGAACATCTAATTTTTTAAATATCTAGGAAATATGAAAAAGGTGCATTTCCATTCAAAAAATCCAATGCAACTATATTTTACCAAAGCTAACTATGAAGAGAATACAAGAAATAGCAAAACCTAATAAAATTATTTGTCACCTGCAAATCAATCACGTCTAAAATATACATAAAGAGTCTGCTAAGACAAACCTGTTTGATGTCTTGGATATTTGACGTATTAACAAAATTATTGTTGAAAAGATTATAATATTTATAACAACATTAAACCATTTTTTAGAAATTGCAATTATTTACTCCAAAACTAAATGTTTTAAAGATAGTTATTGCTTGTTCTTTTAAAGATTCCATATATTTGGTCTAATGAACAGATACAATTCTTTATTAAATACATAAATTCATTTAAACTGCCTATTATAATCTGTCCGAGAGTAATTTTTCTAATACTTAAAATAACTGACATACGTCTTAGGACACCCACCCTGTAATTTAGGTAAGTAAATCAACAGTAACCCACAGAAATAAATTATAGAAGCAAGAACTTTGGTAGAAATGTTGTAGCCTTTTCATATAATATTACAGGAAATTAATCCCTAAAATCAAATCCGGTGATAGATCTTAGTATTTTTGTATGTGAACCACTAAATAACCTAAAACCTCGTATAAAGTTATCAATTCCGGAAATATTCATTTTTCGAAATAAGTCCATTCTATGGACAAGAATTTTCTTAAACATATTAAATAGTGGTTTATAACATAAGTTTATAGTAAATTTGGGTTGTATTGAAAGGGGCCTAAGGAGGAGCAGATGGGACATATCATAAGTTTGTGTTTTACCATTTTGTTACAATAGTTTTCTTGTGACTATATAATTAGGTGTTGATGTTACTTGTTGATCAACAAAAATGTATAACTCGAACTATATTATAAACCACTATTTAGTATTTACTATGAAAATCCAAAAATGAGTTACCCAAAACTATATAAAATATAGTTTTGGGTAACTTTTAATATGCTGAACTGAAACTTGTGCAATATTTCTTAATGTATCTCTTCCATACAATTAACGAAAATACAATTATCTTACCTCTTGATGATTCAGCACCTTGCTTCAAAACACTTTCAGCCTTTGCTTGTATTTTTGTTTGCACTGTTTCAGCACCTTCTTTCATTTTAGCCAGTATTCCTAAAATAAATAAAATTATGAAAATAAGTTAATTTAACATTTTTATGCACATTGCATATGCAGGTGCATATTTTAACAATTAAACTAAATTCACAATGCAAAAATGTACAAAGCAGGCATAATATATAATTAAAACAGAAAATGTAAGCATACAAGTTACAACATCCAGCTTTTCTTTAGCTCAAACTGGTAATCTATAATCTCCATTTCGCAACATGCTTTTTTTCACATTTCAATGTTTAATACATCATTCTATTGCAACTATTATTCTTAACAAAGACTTACTACACTAATGGCAAGTAAAATGAATGATATTACAATATTAGCTCAATTATAAAATACAGTTAATAATAAAAATAAAATTTGGGTCTACCAATTATTGATATGCTGCACATGCACGAGAAAGCACATATAATTTAGTGGATATAAAAACTAACATATATATCTTGAGGATATGCAAGTGATTTTAAGGCTGGAGCTTTATTTAGAAGTAATCCACAAAAATAAGTCTGTAGTTGCTAGGTAAAAGATCAAGCTAGCCATAGATTGTTCCATCAAAAACAATTGTTTTCCATTTACCACCATAATTGACATCACATAGACTTTTATGACTTGCCCAAAGAGAAATACAATGTAAAATTGGGTTTTTAAGTACAGATTGTACTACTCTATAAGAAACCAATAGAAAGTTAGATATAATTTATAAGTATAATAAGAGTTTACACCAACCATAGTGGAACGAGTGAAAAAGTTTAGAAGCAGCAGAAATAGTAGGATATGCAAAATATTAAAAACACCACCCTGTCAATTATGACAATAAAAAAAAGTAATTGATTTTATTTAAACTACTCAGAAATGAATAGGGGCATTGCAATATAAAACATATGCGAGAGGTATTTTTAAATAAGGTCCGTTTGTGAATAAGAGTGAGAACGACGCGCGATCGTCGCAGTGCGCTTGCGCATCTGCTTCCAGCATGCTTTGCGCGCGTATCGTCTGCCTGTGTGTTGAGCTGTAGAAATTTATAACGTTTAAGAAAATTGAGTCGCCCGCCGACTGTGAGATACAATCTGGGATTCGATTCTTGAGTGCAAGAAACTTGGCAGCAGCGAAAATTCACCATCAGATTTGTGAAGTTTACGGTGATAATGCTATGAGTGACAGTAAAGTTCAAAAATGGGTGAGAATGTTCAAGGACGGGTGGGTTAATGTGCATGACGGGCCACGCCCTGGCCCACCTTCTCTGATTTCTGAAGATTTGGTTCGTCATGTGGACAACAAAATTCGAGAGGACCGACAATTTACGATTTCAAAGTTATCAATTGAATTTCCACAGGTTTCAAGCTCAGTTTTATGCACCATTGTTTCGGAAATCGAAAATTGTGTTCTCGGTGGGTTCCAAGACAGCTTTCTGACGATCACAAAACAAAAAGATTGGGCTGTGCATTCTCGTTTTTGACTCGATACAATCAGGAAGGAGATGATTTGTTGGACCACATCATTACAACAGATGAGACTTGGGTGTCTCATATGACTCCTGAGTCCAAGCAACAGTCAATGCAATGGCGACACACATCGTCGCCAACCAGAGTGAAAGCCAAACAGACAATTTCAGCACGAAAGATTATTGTAACTGTCTTTTGGGACAGGAAAGGGATTTTGTGGGTGGATTTTATGCCGAGAGGCACAACAGTCAATTCTGATGCGTATTGTGTGACCTTGAGAAAACTCCGGCGTGCCATATAAAACAAGTGGCGTGGCCTACTGTCTTCCAGTGTGATGTTGCTCCATGACAATGCAAGGCCACATGTTTCTGCACAAACACAAGGTCTAATCAGGTCTTTTGGATGGGAACAACTGGATCAACCACCTTACACTCCAGACCTTGCACCCAGTGATTCTCGAAAAAACCGGACCTTATTTAAAAAATACCCCTTGTATGTTTGTCTTTGGCGGCTAATGGTCATCTATTATTGATAATTAGAGCAAGGAGCAATGTTTGATGTTAAAAATAAAAAACAATCTAATCCAGTTGCAATTGTTTAACCGCATTAGCGTCAAGTCGAGTTTGTGTGTTTGATTGAAGAATCTTTCCTGTCTTCTTAAGATCTTTTTTGTTCATTGTTTTTTAATTCGTGTTTTATTTGTGTTCTTAATAATAAACACCAATGCAGAGAAACCATTTAACAATAGAACAACGAAATTTAGCCGTTGCTATGCACCAAAGAGAAGATCGCCAGGTCGACATTGCTGATATGTTAGGAACCACGCAGAGCATAATTTCACGTGCCGTTTCGCGGCCTAGAGAAACAGGTACGTCTACAAGAAGGCCTGAAAGTGGATCTTTTCGCATCACAACACCTCGTGAGGATCGACTTCTGATAATTAATGCAAAAATGCACCCCTTTCAACTGCTCGACATCTACAGCAAGTGCTCCAAAATGCCACAGGAAATCGAGTCTCCAACCAAACTGTGAGAAATTGATTGTTTGAGGTAAGACTTACCTCATACCGCCCCTAAGATGTGCTGCAAGAACTGTGGCTCAACAAAGACACCAAGTGGAAAGGTCAAGACATAGGCTTCAAGAAGCGACACCATGGGATGATATACTGTTTTCGGACGAGTCCAGATATTGTCTCAGCAATGATAGCCAGCGTCAAAGTATATATCGTAGTGCCGCCGGACATCGTACCTTACCGCAGTATACTCAACCAGTCGTTACCTTTGATAGTGGTGGTCTTATGGTACGGGCTGGAATTTCTTTAGGGTGCCGTACTGACCTCCATATCTTTAATAGTACACTCACAGGCCAACGTTATGCCCAAGAAATCATTATGGGCCATGTTCTGAACCATCGCAACGCTGTTGGACAGGAATACTTTGTTTTTCTTGAGGACAAAACAAGGCCGCATCATGCTCGGGTTGTTTTAGAGATGCTTCGAGATGAGGAAATAAACCATCTTGCTCTTTTGCACAGACAGCTAGATCAATATAATCCAAGGCCTACTACTGTGCAACAGCTGCAGGATGTATTGCCGGTACTGTGGCATCAAATTCCACAAGAACATATTCATAATTGCATTGAGAGTATGCCAGCAAGTTGCAGAGCAGTTATTACTGCCAAAGGAGATGCCAGGCGGTATTTGAAATTCATAAATTTAAGTTAAGTGAAAGGAGACAGTAACAATTTTCATTATAATATTGTTAAATTTCTTCTTTAAACATACCTCTGTTGTAATTTTCATATTCATTACTAAAAAGACGTTACATTTTGTTGTCTTGGTAGTTTTTTATTATAAATGCAATTGGTGTTGTCTTTAAGTGTCTTACACTGCAATATCCCTATTCATTTTTGAGTAGTTTATTTGTCTATATACATGGATAACTTAGTCTAAGACCTAGGTAGCTACACATACCTTTATTAGATATTTTTTATATTATTCCGTCTATATTTGACAAAATAAAGCCACCTACATACTGCAGCTCTGTTTCTACCAAAGTGCAACGATTTGTGCCTAAGCAATATTCAAATACACAAATCTATCAGCAAACAAAATAAAAAAGGGTGAAGCTATGTACTGCAGTAATTACCATGTTTATCTTTTTCTTTAATTATTCTTTCCATATTCTCTGCCTTATCTTTGACTTTCCCAAAGAATTCTACATATAAAACATAATGTTATTTTTATATTCTTGTATGACAGCAAAATGATGATCAAAGAGCTGCTTAATTTCTTATAATTACAAGTATATTAGTTGTTAGTTACACACTTAATACAAATCAACGATTTGGTAAAACTACACCATAATTAACACGAAAATATTAAACCACAAATAATTTTTGTGTAATTTCAACAACTATTAACAAATTATTCTTACCAGCAATTTTCTTATGTGCATCTGGACTAGCACTATGAGTTAAAGCTGCAACTTTCAAATATTCCGACTGCGAAATCAAACCAGCTGCTTCCAAACTACCAGGTGACATAGTGGAATATTCTTCGCTCAATAGCTCAATTACCAAGGCTTCAATGTCGAAAAATAATATGTGGCTCTCCGGATCTACAAAATTCCAATAGTATTAAATTGTATACACAAACTAAAAGAGAAAAATACCTTTCGGATTAGTTCTTAGTCCTTGCACAACCAGTGGTGAATTGTGACTGATCTTCATGTGGGGATCATCATTATTTGCATGCGCACCTAGCTGTTGCAACTGGTGAAGGCCTCTTTGAGTTGCGTGTCGTATTGCAGAAAGATTGCGATGTCGTAATCCTCTACAAAGTACAATAATAAGCTATCCAGATTAACAACATTTTGAAAAAATTCAGCTATTAAAGTCATTCCAAAATGCTATCCTAGTAAAATCCATTACAGCTGCTGGAAGACATACATACAACATTGTTTATAAAAATGTAGATGCTTTTATAATTTATTTGTTACTGCAGATTCAAATTAAATGTGAAATCTTTTTGTTGTGTAGTAGGCTGTGAGCCCCATAAAATGGTAAAATGTCAAAGATATCACAATTTCATTAATTTATATCATTAATCGCTAAAATGATCTATTAAAAGAAACACCTCCCAAAAATTTTTTCAGTAGATGTAGGAACAGCTGGAAAACATTTCCTAAATTATTGCTATCCACTGAAAACTGGAACATGATCCAAATTTGGTACCATTATTACAGATGGAACATGATATGTAAGATGTATGGAAACGAAAAGGACCTGCTTGTTGAAGCAGATTAACACAAGAGATATAAAAAAAGGCAGCTGTTCTAATTCGAAAGTTGTTTTTTTTTGAGTGGCTTTATAATAACTTATAAAAATAGCCTGGAGAAATTGATGAGGATTGCATAAATAGTATTCCAACAATTAAAAAAAAAATTAATAAAGGATCGAGTTATCTTTTAAAGTTCTACTTCTAAACAACAATGACAATAAAATAAAACAGATTGTCACAATTACCTTATTTTTCAAGTGATATTTAATGATTTAAAATCTTTTATTAAATGCAGTATAATACAAACTAACAGTAGCAGTACACAACGTCTTTTAATTTCAGTAAATTTAAAATTAAACTTAGTTTTCAAAGAATTAATATTTTGTTGTCATACTTCTGTTTGCATTACACTCCAATTTATTTAATCAAAACATCAATAAATTGCTTCACTGCCCGCTACAACAGAAAAATTTACCTAAAGGAACACATTCAGATGAAAATTAATAATAAAAATAAGCACCTACATGGTAGATATGATAACTTCACTTTGTATGTTCTCCAGCAACTATTTTTTTGTATCCTAAAGGGTTTTCCAATTAGCGCGTCAAAACTTTAATGTCAAAATCAAGATTGCTTTGGAATGTAAATATCAAATCTTGATAACAAAATATGTGTTCAGTACATTGTGTCAAGTTAATATGGACAGATATACGATTCAGCAGTGCTTAGAAATTATTCGTATTTAATATCAAAACGCGTGTTCGGTTCGCCGGACACTTCGCGTTGTGAGGAATTTATGGTCAACATAATCGACCAATCAAACGATTTCTTTATCGTTTAGTTGAAAAGTTTGGACAAACTGGCTCAGGTGCAGATGAGTCAACATCTGTGCGTTATCGCAGTGCCCGCTCAGAAGTCAATATTGCTGCTGTAAGCCAAAGTGTATTATTATTATTTGTTTGGGGCTTTGCCCTTGGCATGCCTTTCGTCACTGCGACCCTTAATGGTTCTATTGTAACTTACAAGCCCTTGGCTTTGTTAGAGAAGTTGAAGGCTATTAAAAACCTGAGGATGTCTCTGAAATTTAAGTCTCTTATTTCGGTAGGTGTGCTAGTCTCTTTCCCGAGAATGTTGTATCAGCATCGACCGGCAGCATCACATCTGCATAGGATGTGTTCAGCCGTTTCTGCTGCCTCATTGCACAGGCGGCATATTTGGTCCTCAGCCTTACCAATCTTAAATAGATGGTATTTTAGTGGAGTGTGGCCTGTGAAAAGACCAGTGATGGTCTGCAGCTCCTTCTTACTGAGAGACAAAGCGTTCCTTGCTTTGTTTTGCGAAATAGTTATAAACTGTTTTGCCTGACGGTGTCCTGGTGTGTTTTCCCAGTACGAGGATTTCATTTATTACTCCCATAGGCTGACCTCGTGCTTAATGTGCCTTTTCTGTATTCCACAACAAGGTTCAGGTCCAGTGTATACCGTTATTGCACCTCTTTTTGCGAGTTCATCGGCTTTTTCATTGCCTGGTATGCCCTCATGCCCTGGAACCCACCATAGAGTTACGTGGTTTTTGCTGGCCAGTTGCTTCATGTTGCCTAGGCATTCCCAGACAAGCTTGGATTCACAGCTATAGGCTTTCAGAACCTTTATTGCTGCTTGGCTGTCTGTTAGAATATCGATTGTTGCACCTTTATAACCTTTCCTGAGGTTTATTCTAGAAGATGGTAGTTCTGGTTCCAAGGGCTTCATAGATGCGGCAGCCAGGGCCGTATACGCCCGCGCCAATGCCTCCTTCCCCCATCTTTGACCCATCGGTCTAGCATTGGAGCGATCCTCTTTTAAATGGAGGCGCTCCTGTTGACCACCTTTTCTCGGTCCGGAATGTTGACTTTGAAGGGTTGGTCAAAATTGTATGTTATTTGCATAACGTCTGATACGGTATACGCCGTTCGCTATAAATGGGCGAGGTTTAGAATTTCTAAGTGGCCTATTAGGTCCCCTGATTTAAAATCGTCCTTGCGAGCGTCAGCGCATGTAGCATCGCCTCCTTTTGCACCTGTAAGTGTAGGGGCATTATACCTACCTAACATGGCTTCCATTGCTGCAGTTGGGCAGGTGCTCATGGCTCCTGTGATACTCAGACAGGCGAGACTTTGTATCTTCTCTAGTTGTGACTGAGTAGTAACTTGTGTTGTTTTTGGCCACCATACAAGCGATGCATAGGTGATCATGGGTCTTACAATTGTCACGTACGACCAGCAGATCAGCTGTGGCTTTAAACCCCAGTTTCTTCCAAGAAGCCTGCGGCATGTTTGAGTTGCTATTACTGCCTTCTTTTGGAGTTTTCTGAAGTGTGAGTTCCACGTTAACCTTTGGTCCAGTGTCACTCCAAGGTATTTGACTTCATTACTGAAGTCAATGGTCGTTCCTTCTAGCGTGGGGGCTTTTAGATTTAGCTTCCTTCGCTTAGTAAAGGGAATAATGACCGTTTTCTTTGGATTTATGCTTAGGCTTTGACTTCGACACCATCTGTTAATAGTATCGAGAGCCATCTGCATGTGTTGTGAAACAGCTGTGTCAAATTTTCCACGTACTATGATTACTAGGTCATCCGCATACCCTTGTAATTCGAAGTCGTGTCGTCATAACACGTTGAGCAGGTCATCAACCACCACGGACCACAAAAGAGGTGACAATACCCCTCCTTGGGGGCAGCCTCTAGCTGCCGTTATGGTAGTCCATTTGGTAGTCGTAGGATCGAAGCCTTTCTTTTTGACAGCTCTTTCTATGGCTTCAAAGGAGGTGTTATCAAAGGCACCCTCAATCTCTATGAAGGCACATAGAGCTATTTCTTTCGCCACGTACATCTTTTCAAGTCTTTTAACGAGACTGCTTAGAGCCGTTATGGTGGATTTTGCCTTTTGATAGGCATGTTGGTTGGGGTGAAGTGGGCGATCTGGGAGGACCTCACTTCTCAGATACTGATCAAGTACCTTTTCCATGCCTTTTAGCAGGAATTAGGTTAGGCTTATCGGTCTATATGACTTGGGCTGGTTGTTTGATCGCCCTCCTCCCTTAGCTATAAAGATCACATTAACCTTTCTCCAAA
>JABXWE010033956.1:0-27202 GCA_014611495.1 Limonius californicus
AAAATCGCGACTATATTTATCACAGATGTAGGCACAATATGTTGTTATTTACTTTTGAACCATCTGTTTAGATGCAGTGGTGGTTTGGGTGGGCTCTAATGATTTTATTTAGCTTGATTTTATAAACTGACGTGTTCGTACTTTTTTTTGGGTATTTAGTTAGTTCAAGATTTATTTGGGGTTTATGCGTTTTCCATGGTGGAGTGTCAGGTAAGTACGTGTGTGGTATCCATGTAAAATTGTTTTGCCTATGTCAAAAACCATAGTAGTTACGGCACATTAATTATTTAATAGAAAAAATCGAAGTTTTAAAAGTCAGAATCGAATTCAAACTCCAGAAACTTAATAGTGTGCTGCTTACAAACGCTACGAACATCAACCAACGTCATTTGAATTACTGCATTTGTTTTCAAGGCTAAGTTGATCAAAAATGGGTTTCAGTTGAACAAACCTCGTAGTAAAAAAATGTTTCAATATCAAAAAACACACTAATTTTTAAATAAACGCTTGGATACATTCAGGTTTCCAGTTTTATTTTTTACAGTATTGTACTACCAGGAACGCGAATCCCGAGAAGGCCAATGAAAAGATGGTTCAAAGCTGGCAGTCCATATCGGTGGACACACCATAGAAGTGTGATGAAAAACAGGCTACTGCCTACAGTAAATGAAGAAGAAGAGCTATAGTGTATAATGTTGCGGCCTGCGTAACTTAGGAAACTTATGTATGTGGCCCGAGGAGAAAGAAGGTTGGGTATGGTTGAGTTAGCTGAATTAAATCCGATTTGTTTTGCCCATGGCTTCATAAGAAACGATAAGGCTTGAATATGCCCATATAAATCGATTAGTTAATAACGGAAATAAGATTATTGTAAAAAGATTTTCAACTATATGTATAGTTACTTACTTTATTAGGAACTTTCGTTGAAACTTGCGTTGATTCACGTTAATCAATTTCAAGAAATACGGAGAAAGCCATACTCTGAAGTTGCAGCGTTTATTGTAGAATGTGAAACTTCAGTATAACGTTTAGGGTTTCTGTAAAGTTGAATTTTTTAAAGGATCAAGATATCATATTCAAACAGACTTGAAAATGCCTTTCCAGGTATAATTTTCTTTACTTAAAAACTTAGAAGTTTCTTTAGATAAACCAGGACAAAACTAAAATTAGTGTATAACTAACGGATATTAAAAATAGCTGAGTTTTTGCAATTTTATTTTATTTAAAAGTAAAGCAAATAAAATGACAATTTAAAAATTGCAACAAAACTTAATTAGGGGTGTCAAAAAACAAGTTATGGCGGTTTAAAAATTGAAAAGTTCCCTTTTAAATTTTTTCGTTTCTTCTTGTCCCGGGAAGGTTTTAAACAAATTAATGAAAAGTTGATTATTCATTTGTTTTCAAGGACAACTTTCAAAAAACTTATGAATATCATTAATGGGTATTTAAATTTTTCTTGAATATTTCGGCCATTTTAAACTGATTGTCGTGGTGTGACATATCAATGTAGTACAAATTTTACGGCGAAAAAGATTACAAAAAACAGGTAGTATTAAAATTTAAAAAAATTAAAAGTTTATATCAGTTCCGGCTAAACCGGAAGTCAATACTTGGTTTAAAAAAATCATAAAGTTGCGCATTTAGAGGTTAGATTCTAGTTTAAAATTAAAAATAATATGTCGCAAATCAAAAAAGTTAATCATGTTACCTCACCTCGCGGTCACGCGGCATACAAATGTTTGAACCAATTTTTAATGTGTATTCAATACATATACGAGCAACCATTTAACTGGATGTTTGTCGCAGTCTAATTATCATTCGTACTTTTAGTTTTCTCTAAGTGATTCCGCATATAAATTTAAAAATACCCTTTTGATAATAGGACACGAAATTTTTCATTTTCCTGTATATACGCACTCATGTTTCATGATTTATCACAATTGGACGATCTATTCGAATAGCGAGGCAAGGCAAACATCTGTATCACTGATCACCGACAAATAATACTTTCATTAGTATCGGCCCTATAACTGTTGAACTGTTGAATATTCCATGGAGGAGATTACACGTAAAACAACTATTAGATTTTTCTCAAGAACAACGACAGAATATTATAGTGTATGTAAAATGTACAAATCAGCGCGTCAGACTTCTATCCTGAATTTCTGAAGTTCAATTCCCCGCACCTGAACCTGGGACTTTTAATAGCTGTTCTACCTCGCTAGGCAGTGGCAAACCAGCGAAGTATTCTGCCTAATAAATCTCCTCTGGAGTAGAAGTGATTACACTTCCCGTGGTTCGGAGCCCACATTAAGGTGTAGGTCCTCTATGTGTAGGGCATTGTAAATGCGCATTACAGGTACAGGAGAGAAGGTTGTGACGTCTTGTAAGAGCTAAAGCACCGAAAGGGGAAAGTATTATGGAAATAAAAAAGAAGTAGACCTAAATAACTTAAAAGGTTTAATGTAATAATTGTAACACATAGCACAAACGTTACTTCATGAATAGTTTCACCTACATGATACGTCTATTGTAAAAATAACGAGGAGCAAGTTAATATATAATCAGAAGCACCTAAAATCTTTTATACACAATATTATTTTAAACAAACGATTAATAATGAGAAGTGCCTTATTGTCTCATAAATGCCGGCTAAATACCGATCTACCAAAAGCTCCCTACTTGTTTTAATTGAGTACCCTCGATTGTGTTGCGTTTAAGCATCTAAGTTGCTCCTCTTCAATTAGACAGTTTTAAATGGCAAGGCGTCCAGCATAATTGGATTCTTCTCCTTTTGCTTCATATGTTGGTATAAGCCGATTGTACATGCGAGTGCATAGCCATCGATAACTGGAACGTATACAAGATCACTGTTCTATTTGAAGATTCAACCCTCATTAAAATTCATAAGAAGCAGCCAAATTGAATTGTCACAAATATGTACAGCTAGTATTACAAACACTCCGCACTTACTCGCGATGAAAAGTAACTGCAGTAGGAACCATGGAGTATATACTGCAGCTTCAATAACACTGCTAATTGTTCCAGCTATTATTTCTATTATTAACACCACGATGAACGGATATAGCAATATTGAGCGTTTCTGCAAGAAAACGAAGGCAACAGTAAGTTTTCTATAATAAACACTTTATCTAGCAGTCAGGCAGGATTTGGCAATTTAATTCACGGATTGACATGCAACACCGGAATTACGTGAAATTAAACCAAAAGTAGAACAGCATATAATAGTTCGCAGTTTTATCAATAGAATGTGGTCAAACAGCCGTTAGTTTTTGCGTAGGACGTTTGCGCATATTTCGTGTTTCTGTCAGTCGTTATGGAGTGAATAATAAATTTTGAGGTTAATTAGGAAAAACTCTAACAGAAACGTGTGAAATGCTTCAGTCCCACTATATATTTTGAAAGTATGTCGCAATGCAAAAAAGTTCAATAAAAATATCAGCAGTTGTTTATTATCAAACAGAAATGAGGTTATTGCGTATTTCGGTATTTGGCAGGTGCGGCTGTGTTTCCTTATCGTAGTGGAAAACTCAGATGTGAAGCATACATTATTAGTACGAGTTACAAGTTTGTTCATAGAATTTCAAATAAAAACCACACAAATCTGCTAAAAACGCTATCAAACGTGAGGTTGCAGCTTTATGATAGTTGTTGGTATCCGTGTTTTCGACAGCTTTTAAATTTGCAGTTGGTGGAGCAACAATGTCTAATAAGATGTCGAGATACATATATAAATATTTTAGGAACGGTTCAGTATTACAAAATTCTCTTCAAAATACATACATCATAAACATATTTTGACGCAACCTTATTTGTGTAAAGCTGCATGGTGTAAAATTCGTTTTTATAAAAATATGTACAGTGAGGCAGGGCTTTACAATTTACATTTGCAAGTTACCGATACATGTGTAGAGTTTGGTGTGATAATTATCAATTGCAAAACTGAAAATTAAAGCATAGCATTCGCTGAAATATCTAATTTACCTATGATATACTGAATTTATAAATCACAGTACTAGGTTCGTAGTCGACTTTTGAGTTAAAAATCACAACTGTGACTCGAAACTTACTGATACGAATTTAAAGGCACATGCTGAAATGCCGTGTTCAATTAATAACAATGTTATCCCTAGTCTGAAATCTACTATTCTATTTTGTGTAAAAATGTTGCGCTCAAACGCAAATTTGCATTTTCAAAGTTGGAATTATTTCGACTACGAAGTCAAAGTTCCGAAGTTGAATGCTGCAATTCCAAGTTCAATATCAAAAGTTTCACTTTAGGGAAGTATAAAGTTTCAGAAGTTCAAACTGCAATTTCAAGTATACAGTAATTTTTCCAGTAAAAATTCGGTATTTCTTGTTGAAAAGTGAAATTCAGTGTTAGGAGTTCTAGCAAAATATTATTGATCATTTTTCTACATTTTTCTGACAAACCTAACAATTTCTTTAAAACGACAACTACGAGTCCAACTTATTCTATCAACTAGTTACAAACCTTACCTCAACTATTCCTTTTAATGCAATGATGAGAATTAAGCTGGTAGCAAGGAACCATCCAATGTAAGCACCTGTCACTGGTATAATAGCTAGTACAGCGTCATTATCCCTGTCACGAACTATCATTTTGAATCCATCAGTCGTAGCGATTAAAGACGTTACAACACAAATTCGGATTATCTGAAAGAGGAACCAATATTATCACTAATTTTAACTCAATAAATATTAAAACCACTTTATGTTTATGGAAATGCAGTATTCTTGGTGTAAAAACATTAATAAATATACCGTTACAACGATGAAATTAATATCGAAGTGAATAAACTTATTGTTACAATGGATGCTAACGACTGTATTTATTCGCACTATTAGGCAACACGTATTTCCAGAATTAGGTTACATTAAAATGATTTAAAATTAGAAAGGGGTTGCTGTGGACAGTGTGGAGTCTTCTAAACGTATTATAAGTAATATCAGTTCTGCTTGTGTAAGATCCAGTAATTATCTTACCGGCATGCCAGCATGTTTTCGATACTTTTCTACATTGGAATAAATTATTAGATATTAATGAATTTCCGTATATATTACACCAAATTGTGAAACTGCATCATTATACGGAATTGTTTTTTATTTGTACAGAAAACTGTTTTCTATAATATGTACAGGGTATTTTTAAACATGTACGAAAAACTTTACGCACGTATAGCTGAGGCTATTTAACCACTAAGTCCCTTAGTATTTTTTTTTAATACGGAAGTGTTAAGCAGATGTTGGACTTTAAAGCTTTTCTTCATCCATTCTCTAAAATCTGTATAACTGCTTTATTTCTTATTCGATTTTGATAAAGTTCATTGTTTTGGCAAACTACCAGTACAAGCTTAATTTCCAGGTAAGAAAAATATACTCCTAATTTTTTTATTTAACCTTGTACATCAGCTATCAGAATGATGAAAGAGATTCTAAGAACTAATTGTTTGATACACTTGGTCGGCTTCAAGAGGTTAACACCCAACCGTAAAGCCTCACCGTCTTTTCCATCAAGGGATGTCGCTCTGTAGATCTTCATGTTTCTCTGGATTCTAGAACTGATTCCGTAAAATTTGGCTGTTGTATTTACGGTGCCGTTTGGATGGCCTGCAATTCCGTCATAGTGTCTGGCCGCCTAGCTCGCACGAATACGTCCAAATAGGGTGTAAAAGGCTTCTGTATATATTTGTATACGAAGCTTATTTTCTGTTGCTAGTGGAGACTACTGGCCTATGAGACTGTACATTTTCAGATACATGGCCTTGCTCTTCTTTTGTACGTGTTGTTTTTAAGTTAGCCTTTTGTCCCAGTGTAAACCTAGATATGTAATTTCGTTGGATTGTGGTACAGAAATGTTGTTGATGGTAACTAGAGGGCAGAGACCTATTCGCGTTCTAAATGTGATATGTACAGATTTGCGTCGTTCACCTTGATTCTCCATTTGTTTAACTATTCTTCTATTAATTGTATGTGATCTCCTAATAGGCTGGAAGCAGTTTGGGGTCTTCATTGCACGCGTGAACAGCAGTATCGTGTGCGAATGTTCCCATATCAGTATACAACGTATTTGGTATATCAGCAGTAAATAGTAAGTACAGGACTGGACCCAAAACACTGCGAAAATCGGTGCAGTAATTGGCAGTAGTTGCGGAGTTTTGCTTCCGAATTTTATTTGGAAATGGCGGTTCGAGAGGTAGGATTGAAACAGGAGATGATAAAATATTAACGATAAAGAGGTATTTAACATAGTTTATTGTGAAACGTTCTATTTTTCACTAAATACCCTAATTTACAAATGTTTAAACCAAATTATTAAATTCGGAGTGAGGTTTCATTCACTTTTCACATTCAGTTGTGCATATTTCTTGTCTGGTAATTAAACTTGGCCTGTTAGCTTTCCAAAACAATGGGATGTATCAAATTTGTACAAGGAACAATACAGTTATTTACATTTTAGTGAATTATGTAAAAACCTTTGAAACCCCATATCTCCGTACAGGTAACGAATTAAAAAAAAATATTAGGGAATTTAGGGGTTAAATAACTTCAGCTATACGTGGTTAAAGTTGCCGTACATTTTTAGAGTATATGGTATATTTTACCTGTAAAATATTTATGAAATGGACCGTGTAGTGTTATTTCTGAATAATCAGGGAAGTGCGAGATAGAAGTAGTTTTAAAATCTAAATTCGATAATATAATTTATCGCCAACCGTCAATAGAGTCATGCATTACCACAGCGATTTTCGGAAGTAAACAAACACTTTATCTTACTGTAAAAATCAAACACTTTATCTGCCGCTAATATTTATCCACATAGCCATGACTGGTTTTTAAAGATTGATGACACTTGTTTTCACCTGGTCATACACGACAAACGTCAGATATCGTATACATAACCACAAACTCTGAACTGTATTTGTTATAATATCTCAATTTTTTAAATTATAAATTTTTACGGTTGGCCATAAAAGTTTGTATGCACCACGTCAGTAAAGTGTCTTTATCGAACTCGCCTGTTACTAGCCTTGCTTGGAAAACCGCGTCCTAGATCTCGCTCTTTCAAAGCAAGCAAGCCTCGCTCGCTTCACTCGCTCGGCTCACAATCTCAGACTCGTTCGATAAAGAATCACTTTACTGACTTGGTACATAAATAACCATTATCGCCAACCGTTAATAGAGCCATGCATTACCATAGCGATTTTCGGAAGTAAACAAATACTTTATCTTACTATAAAAATCAAACACTTTATCTGCCGCTAATATTTATCCACATAGCCATGACTGTGAAAAACCATCAAACATCCCTCAATGTCACCGCTGTCAAGGGTACAGCCACACCAAAAATTATTGTACCCTAGACCCACAATGTGTGAAATGTGGAGGGGACCACCAACATCACCAATGCAAAAAAAGCAGAAGAAGCGCTTAAGTGTGCTAACTGTGGAGGCCCTCGCCCCGCGAGTTATCGCGGTTGCAGCCACCATGTCGAGATAATGCAAAACCGAATGAAAAATAGCAATAACAACCAACTTGGTATAAGGCACAATAGAACTGGCAACCCTGGCAGATCATATTCAGACCAAGCATGAAACCTTGCAGCAACCAATCCCAACACTACCAATGCAAACCAATCAACCAATCCGACGGCCTCACCTAACACAAATAACACAGTTAAAACCCTTATTGACCTGTTAACCCCTTCTTTCTTCTTCTTCTTTCGGCCTTCTTCAATCCATCTTTGGATGTAGGCCTCCCCGAGTTCCCTCCATTTAACCACTTACCTCCCCTAATTAAAAATTTCATCACGAGTACTATACTTCCTTTGCTTCTCAATGGATCCTAAACCACAAAAAATCATAGAAAAGTTAACAATCCTTAATTGGAATGTTAACGATATACTAACCTAAAGATCAATTCTTATAGTATTTCTTAACAGACACAACATAGATGTTGCGTGTATCACTGAAACCCACCTATCAGAGGCAGATACGTTCAAAATACCTGGATATCAAGTGCACAGGAAACAGCAGCTCGAACAGCAGCCGGAGGAGTAGCTATACTCATCAGAAAGAAAATTATCCACAATCCTATGGGCGATATTGACAACCTAACCTTAGAAACAATCGGAATTAAAATAAAATTAAACGACCAAACCCTCACATTAATAAGCACCTACAGACAACCTAATAAAAAGCTAGTGGAGGAAGACTTAATAGCCGCATTCAACACAACAGAACCAGGCTTAATGATTGGAGACTTCAACTCCAAAAATCAATTATGAGGATGTAGGGCAAATAATACTGAAGGAATCAAGATGGAAAGCTACGCGACAAAATAATCCTTCCAAATAATAGCTCCAGAAAAATACACCTATTATCCATACCGTAGCGATCATCTGCCTGACAAACTAGATATAGTACTACAGAAGAACTTCGACAAACCAATATTCCAAAACGTAGTAGAAGAGCTCGACTTTGATCATCTACCAGTAATAATTTCGTTCATCAGCACTCCTTTAGTGGCACAGCCAACACCGAGACTCATAAATGGGGTAGTCAACTGGGAATCCTTTCGAACCAAACTCGAGGAACAGCTGAAGTGCCCAACCAGCCTAAACAATAAAGAAGACATAGACAACGCAATATCCAAACTAACAACATCAATAACCAACAGCGTACAAAAGGCAACACTAGCTTCCAAAACCAATAAAATACATAATCATCATTATCTTCCAATGGAAATTACAGAGCTAATCAAAAGGAAAAGTCAAGCAAGGCGAGACTGGCAGAGAACCAGAAACCCCGAAATAAATTGCCTACTAAACAGGCTAACGCATAGCCTAAAGCGCGTATTGGATGAGCTCAGAATCAGCACATACCAAAAATATGTTGAAGACCTTCAACCAGGCGACATTGGAATGTGGAGAGCGACCGAACGTATACTAAAATAACGTGAGGTAATTCCAACTCTAAGTGTAAAAAATGCAACACTAGCCACCGACGAAGAAAAATCGGCAGCCTTCGCAGCTCATTACGAAAAAGTATTAACTCCAATAACCACATGCGCTCCAAATCATGCAGTATACATAATTAATCATATTGAAACAAATCTGCCAGTGATAACTGAACCGATAATTCCCACCTCCCCCCAAGAAGTTAAAACAATAATTAGCAATCTCCCAAAGAGAAAATCTAACTTAGTACTAACACAGCTCACCAATAAATCCTTAGCTTACCTTGCAACCACTTACAACGTATGTCTTCGACAAGGATATTTTCCAGAAGCATAGAAGTATGCTCATATACTAGTATTTCCCAAGCCGGGTAAAGACAAAATGATGATTAAGAGTTATAGGCCAATAAGCTTGTTGACTTCACTCTCAAAAGTACTACAGAAGATCATTGACTTCCACTTAATGAACGTACTGACACCACTCAACATATTACCACCATTCCAGTTTGGGTTCAGGAAAAAATATTCAACGCAACATCAACGCATTTCCGAAAATATAGAAGAGGAATTTGAAAACAAAAGCTACACTGTAGCGATATTCCTCGATGTAGCCCAGGCCTTCGATAAAGTCTGGCTCGAAGGCTAAAAGCAAAATACTCAAAATTGGAATGCCCGTCTACCTAAAAGCAATAGTTTTCTCTTTCCTAGAAAACCGAACATTTGCCGTACGCATCAACTCCACGATTTCTGAAACAAAGACGATACAAGCAGGCGTGACGCAAGGAAGCGTGTTGGGGCCGCTGTTGTTCAATATCTTCACATCAGATATCCCTGCCACATAGGCAACCTTAGCGACGTTCGCGGATGATACCGCAATCCTGGCGCAACACACCGACCTCACCCAAGCCATAGAAAAACTGCAGGATGCAATACATCAAGTATGCTCATGGTACAGCACATGGAATAACCAAATTAATTTCACCAAATGCCAAACAAAAATATTTTCCCTAAGAAGAATCAGAAACCCTCCCAACATAGTAATCAACAACAACATCGTTCCTTGGAACCCAGCCGAAGCTGTTGTTAAATATCTGGGAGTGCTCCTTGATACACGACTCACCTGGAAACTACACGTAAATCACAAACTACAACAAGGTTATGCGAGACTGGCGCAACTGTATCCCCCCATCAACAGGAAGTCGTCGCTCAAGCCTAAATGTACCATCATGATGTACAAATCATTAATAAGACCACTGGTACTTTATGCATCACCAGTTTGGAGCAACACAGCAAAATCCAACATAGGAAAGTGCAAAGACTACAAAACAAAATCCTACACATTGCAGTGAACGCTCCGTGGTACATCCGCAACGAGCAGCTTCACTATGAACTAGACACACCTACAGTTCAAAGTTACATCAGTGTGAGTGCTAAAAAAATTTTGAAAACCATACAAGAATGCGATTGTGCTGTTTATTACAATATAGGTAGACAAAATACCCACCACAGACTAAAACGTAAACTCCCGCAAGACTTATACTTATCCGAATCTGACAGTGATTAGTCAGTAAGCAAATGTCAAACAAATTTGTAAGGGAATTACTAACCCTCATGAATTATAAATTATGTTACTGCTACTATTCATATTACTACTAACAATGCCATGAATAACATTCCAATTTATTGTTAAACTGGCAAATAAAAATTTATAAAAAAAAAGCCATGACTGTATGACATTAAACAGATATCGTTTGTCGCTATCACGGCTGCGCCAATAAAAGTTTTGTTGATTATTTATAGAAAATAATGGAAGAAGACATTCAGTGCACGCCGCCTGAAATTCAAAAGAAGTCGTTAGAGACGTCCTGCGAAATTCTTCCACAAAAATCAATCGGAAAATACAATCGCCAGTATGACATATTCATGGAGTGGTGCAAACAACATGGAATTAAAAAATATAGTGAAAACGTTTTACTTGCGTATTTTTCCAATATATCGAAAGAGTATTCTCCTTCTTCGATGTGGTCCTATTATTCCATGGTGAAAGCAACCCTTTCAGCAAAAAAAGACGTTGACATTAGTAAATATAAAAACTTAAGGTTTTTTTAAAACAAAAAGGAAGAAATCATATTCGATCATATGTGATCACTTCAGAATTTGAAGGAAAAGTAAAATCCATAGAATTATTTAACAAATATTTAGCTTTGCGTTCTAAGCAGACGCCCCACGACAGATTTTTCCCAACTTATAGAAATGGCAAATGCACAGTCCAGCCAGTTGGAATCCATACTTTTGGAAGTGTACCAAGCAAAATTGCCAACTATCTGCATTTACCAGAACCATCACTTTATACGGGACATTTTTTCCGTCGAACGTCCGCCACTCTCTTTGCCAACGCAGGCGGCAGTAAGGAAAATTTGAAACGCCACGGAGGGTGGAAAAGCGACACGATTGCAGAGTCCTATGTTGAGGAATCTGTGCGCAATAAAACGAAAATCGCAAAGACGATTTTAGGTGAAGGTCAAACTGACAACATGGTTGTTATCAATAATAATTCTACCAAAGATTAAGAAATTATTAATAATCCTCAAACATTTTCAATTCAAACTCCTTCGACTTCAGGAATTAGTTTTTATAATGCATCAGGGTGTACGTTCACGTTTAATATAAAAAAATAATAATAAGTAGGTAGATTTGTTTTGTATTCGCTGTTATTTTTCTATCTGTTTACTTTGTCATAATAAAATGTGGTAAGTTATAATAATATCTCAATTTTTTAAATTACAAATTTTTACGGCTGGCCATAAAACTTTGTATGCACCACGTCAGTAAAGTGTCTTTATCAAACTCGCCTGTTACTCGCCTCGCTCGCTCGCTCAAAATCTCAGACTCGTTCGATAAAGAATCGCTTTACTGACTTGGTACATAAATAACTATTAACTATTTGTTTTTTAAATAGCAACAATAACAATATCTGTTCTCATGTGCAAATAATTGACCAACAATAAATAAAACATTGGAGGAAAATTTTTGTATTTCCAGAACCACTAAGCAAAATTATACGATATATTTTATTATATATATATATATATTGCTATGTTGCTTTGGTATTAATTATAATAATAATATTATAGTAATTTTTAATAATCAATGAAATCGCCCCACAGTAGCAGCGACCATAAATATATGCTATGTAGACTCTTTATAGATTTAATTATAATATAAATAAATGTAAATTTTGATTTATTATACCTCGGCTAGCTTAAATAAATTTTTTTTAATGTTGGTTACGCCCATAAAATGATTTAAACATAATAGCATACATACAATTTAATTCACAGGGTTTTTTTTTAATTCGTGGCCTCACTTGATTGACAGTTATAAAACACAATTATCAATTCAACACCTATACAATACATTTAAATAAAAACTTATCTGAATTTCCTTATAAATGTTGACTCCGGGTGTATATCCTCTTATTGATGTAGCACTGTGTATATCAGCTTTGTTGAAATTGCGTTGTCATCAATACCCGCCAATTCCGTCAAAACACTGTCACTTGTCGAATCTGGTTGAACACATAATGACCTCGCTACTCATATAAATCGCTTACAGTTACAGTGAAATTTATTAAATATTAAATAAATGGTAAGTGAATTCTTCCTTTTAATGCAGTATTAATAACACTTTGCTATTTAATAGGCTTCCATAATTTATTTATTCCACAATTTTGGAATGAAAACACTGTTGATTATTTACTCCAGGTAAGTAAATTATTTTTAATAAAAATTAAATAATTTTAAACTTGAAAATTAACTAAACTTTTATTATTCACATCTTAAACACATCACATAAAATATTAATTATTTTTAAATTTTGTTAGGTTACATAACCTCAACACAAATTATAAACAATCTCAGGCCCTGCCCAAGATTTGCAAAACTAGCCTTTATTACTAGCTAAACTCAAAATTGGAGCTTGCAACTTGTACGTACTAACTCTTTGAACACTGAAGACAGACTAAATTCCAATTTTTACAAATTTTGGGACCTCGGCGCACATTTTCAAATTAAATGGTCCAATTAAATCAAACCTACTAATCATCTCAATCTACAGCTGATTAATAATAAATTAAAATGATTAATTACAAAGTTATAAAGTTAAATTTCAACAAACAAATAGCAGATTTACAATCTAGATAATATTATGAAACTATTAATACCAAATACGGTCAAATTAAATATAAAAAATTTACATGTGCTTAAAAATTGAATTATACACAAAATTTCCTCAAAACACTTCAAAATTGTTATAAACATCAATAATAATTAATAACAAACATGTAGAACCAAATTATACACCTTTTACATTCATTAAACATAGAAAAATATCCAATTAAAGAAATATAACCTTCAAATTAAATTAATACAACACTTTTTTCAATAAGTATTAAACAAGTTCAAATAAACTATAACAACCTCTTCTATACTTCTCTTTACATACAATATCATATTAACATTACCATAATATAAAAATTAAACATAAATAAATGTGGTAATACCCATCGTTACAAATATAAATTCACAATAATAACATTTTTAAGTTTCAGGGCTCCTTCACACCCATAAAAACAACTAAAACAGCTTCCTGCATCGTACTATGATGTCACAACTTCACTCACTTAAGAGTATCTCCTCTCAAGAATACTTTTATTACCTATAATACTGGTACGAAGCACTTCCGAACAACATCAGATATATAATTCTCCTATTAAGTATACATAAGTCAATATTTGTCAATATGATCTTATAAGCATCTTCCCTTACATTATAAACAAACTAATTATTACCAATTTCAGGTACAATCAACCTCCTATCATGAAAATAATATCCTTTTTAATATTCATACATCATTACGAAGCCAAAAATCTCATGTAGTCATAGTTATTTTATAAGACTAACATAGTTTAAGTCATTATTTATTATACTAACATTAATATAGAGTAAATAACATAGCAATATATATATATATAAAGTGTATTCTAGTAAGTAGTTTATTAAGTTAAAACACTAACCAAGCAGATGATTCCGTAAGTAAGATAACCATATTTTAGGCTGCAACAGCAGCAGCACTTCGATACACAAGGCATTATTTATGCAGAATGATACCTAGATATAAAATTACTATAAATATCATTACAAGATTTACAAAAAATTTGTTACACGCCTCTTGTAACCAATAAACTAAAATTAGAAAACACAGACAATTCCAAATTACCTAAAATATGCACGCCTAATAAGTGTAAGGTATTTTTAAAATAATCCCAATAAAAAAGAATAAAGTTTTGCAAGTTTGGGTGTAGGGATGCCCACCTTCAATTTCTCAGTAATATTAACACATATCCTCGATGAAGAAGTTAGTGGTGATGGAAAATATTCAGTTTTTGAGTTATTAACAAGAATTTAATTTAAAATAATTTACCCCTTTTCCACATTTGTTACGCCAAATAAATATACACCGTGCGTGTAATAAAAGATTTAATGGTAAACGAATATAACAACTGCAACACAATATAGTAATTGTTTAGTTTTGTATCGATTTAGAATAACATAAATCAGCAATCTGGCAACTGTGTTGCATGGCTGGAAGGAGCGAGCGTTCAACACTGCATACAGCTCTTTAAGAAGCAGTGTAAATGTGAATCTGCAACGCTCCACATGTGTTGTAACCCCAAAAAAAAATAAAATTATTTCGCAAATGCACTCGAATAAGTTAATCAATCGTAAACATGGTCCTTCGACGAGCCGGATTTAAATATCCAAAGGATTAGCAGGATTTAATATCCGCAATTAAAATCATTCTTCGCAAATTATCAACTAAGATAGTTTGCGCGGGAAAAACCAGACAGCAGCTGCACTATCCATTCCAGTCGGCCAGCTACCCACAGCAGCTACCTACGGCACATAACTCCAATTCCTTGGGAGAGCAGCACGACTCATCTGGGCAACAACGTCTTGGAACACGTGCAGGACTGAACGTATAGAGGTAACGCCGAATTACTGTAAGTTCGTTCCTTTGTTTTACTTGAGTACCTATCCCTTCTTAATTCTATCTAACGCAATGGCAGAGCTTGATTTAAGAGCTTTAAATCACAAACGGGGTAGCACCAAAGCGCAATTGACTTTGTTTTCAAAATTTTTGGACGATTTTAGAGCTTCAGAAGCAAACGATAATCAAATTAAAAATATTGAGTTTCGGCTGCAAAAAATCGAAACATTATTTGATATTTTCAATGAAATACAAGATTCAATCGATGTCCTGGAACCAGATTCAATTAAAAATATGAAAGAACGCGAGGAGTTTCAGGATTTATATTTCGATTTAACGAGTAGAGCGTCAACTATCGTATCCGAATACAATAATGCAAATTTAGACACGAATTTAGCAGTGCAGTCCGAGGCTGCCTCAATCGCGTCGAACTCTTCCCAAAGGAAAGGCGCTCGAAACTGAACAACATAAAATTACCGCGACTTTGTATCCCAACATTTGATGGTTCTTTCATGCTTTGGCAAGAGTATCATGATGGTTTCACGTCCATGGTTGACCAAAATGATGAATTAACAGATTCTGAAAAGTTACGCCATCTCAAAGCTTCACTAACTGGTGAACCGGCTGACATGATTAGGTCACTCAAAACCACCAATGTAAATTATCAAATAGCATGGGCTTCTTTATGCAAAAGGTATAACAAGAAGCGCCGAATCATTGACAATCATGTCAGAGAAATAATAAATCTCAAACCCGTTAAGGCTACGAATAAAGAATATCACGTAAGGTTACGTGCACTCATAAATGAACTACAAAATCACATGTCATGCCTAAAGGTGCTTGGACAATCAGTCGACAAATGGGACGCATTTCTGATGCCCACGGTCCTAATCAAGCTTGATGAAGGCATAGCCCAGGAGTGGGAAGCAAAATTAAACGCGAATCCAAAATATAATGACGAGATTCCACAGTTTTCCGACTTCATTGATTTCTTAAACCAAAAACAGGAAACTTTGGAGTCCACGTCATCAATTTGCTCGGCATCAGAATGTAACCAATCACAAATCAAAGCTAATGCTGCAAACGACGCAAGGCTGAAGCAAAAATATTCAAAGGCCCTTGCATCAGTCAATATTTCATGTGTCAATTGTCAGGGAAGTCATTATATACAAAATTGTGACGCATTCTTAAAACTTAACGCGACCGAACGTAGTAACCGAATAAAAACCTTGAAACTCTGCCTAAATTGTCTACGAAAGGGACACTTCGTACCCAACTGTCAATCCAGTTCCTGTAAAATTTGCCACAAAAGGCACCATACAGTTTTACATGTCAACCTTGCAACCAACCAGAGCGAAGAAATTTCGTCAAGTCCTGGGCAAGGTCAAGCCACCTGCGCAATTCAAACTAATGAAACAATTCCTCAGGATATTGTCACGAGTTGTACTTCAATAGCGACCAGTTCTCAAAGTTATCACGTATTGTTGTCTACGGTAGAAGTCAATGCAACAAATGCTCAAGGAAAAACATTTACTTTAAGGGCGTTGCTGGACTCCGCCTCTCAATCAAATTTCATAACTGAAAATGCCACCAAAATGTTGAATTTGAGACGTTGCCCAGCAAACATGTCAATATCAGGCATCAATAAAGGAATGTCTAAAATAAATTACCAGACAGAGTTGACTATTGCGTCAAAATTAAACCCTTTTAAAACTAATATCCATTGTTTTATTTTGAACACAATCACCGGGGACATTCCTACGACAAATGTCGATGTTTCAACTTTAAAAATTCCACCTAATATAAAACTGGCCGATAGTAGATTCTTTCAACCAGGTGAAATAGATCTATTGATCGGAGCTACGCTATTTTGGCAACTTTTGTGTGTTGGCCAAATAAGAAGCCAAAGTGGAGCCATTTTCCAGAAAACTAGGTTCGGGTGGATAGTGTCGGGACCTATAAATATGTCAAGTCCTCCAAGGTCACTTGCATTCTTGACACTTGAGCATTTGCACGAAGAATTACAAAACTTTTGGAAGGTCGACGAATTCAATGAAAAACCTAAAAGTTTGACGGCTGAGGAGGAATACTGATACCGTGACTCGCGCCGACGACGGCAAATTCATAGTCCGTATCCCGATGAAAAAAATATCCAATCTAGAATTGGGAGACTCTTTTGACATCGCGAAATCCAGATTTGTTTCGTTGGAGAAACGGTTTGAGAAAAATCACGCATTTAAATCTCTTTACGTTGACTGCGTGAACGATTACAGAACCCAAGGACACATGTCAAGGTCCAAGGCACAAGATGATAACTCATTTTTTCTACCCCACCATGCGGTAATAAAGGAGGCAAGCGAGACCACCAAATTACGCATTGTGTTCGACGGCTCCTGCAAATTGGAGTCAGGTCATCCCATAAATGCTTTTCAATGTGTAGGTCCTACGATTCAGGAAGATATTTTCTCGATAATCGCGCGATTTCGGACTCACGAATTCGTAATAACGGCAGGCATAGCTCAAATGTACCGCCAAATTTGGGTCAGCGAAGCTGATCGCAGGTTTCAAAAAATTCTTTGGCGCGAAGATGCGAACTTACCCATTCACACATATGAACTAAATACGGTTACGTTTGGCACGTCAGCTGCGCCGTATTTAGCTATACGTTGTCTTTTTGAAATAGCCACGCTGAACGAAGGTGCTTTCCCCGAAGAAGCGCAAATCATCAAACGCGACTTCTATGTCGATGATTTGCTCACTGGCTGTAACTCAATAGAGAAATTGAAAACACTCACGCAAAACATAACAAAGATTTTAAACCAAGCGGGATTCACTCTGAGAAAGTGGAGGAGTAATGTTCCACAATTAAACGAAGGCTCGGACTTTGAATACAACAAAAGATATCCAATCTTATTGCCAAAGGGTCACTGCTTCACGGAACTGATCTTCAGGACTGAGCATCTAAATTTGCTACACGCTGGTCCTGCGTTGTTATTACACACAATTAGGGAAAAATTTTGGCCCCTAGGAGGAAGAAATACGGCAAAAAAGACTGTAAGGCAATGCGTTAAATGTTTTAGGTGCAATCCCAAAATAAATCAGCCAATAATGGGACACTTGCCTCGTGATAGGGTAACCCAAATGCATCCGTTCCAAACTGTAGGGATTGACTACGGAGGCCCTCTATTAATAAAGGACAAATTAGGCAGAGGTTGTAAGATAACGAAATGTTACGTTGCATTGTTCATTTGTTTTGCCACAAGGGCAATTTAGAGCCCGTGACTTCCCTGTCGACAAAGGCATTTATATCAGCCTTCCGTCGCTTCGTAGCGCGCCGTGGTAAACCTGCTAAGGTTTATAGCGACAACGGCACCAACTTCGTTGGGGCAAATTCTGAATTGAAAAAATTATACAAGCTTTTCGAAAATGAGTCAGATTCGATCAGAAATGATTTTGCTTCTCAAGGGGTTGACTGGCACTTCATTCCGTCACGTTCCCCCCATTTCGGAGGTCTTTGGGAAGCAGGAATCAAAAGTACCAAACATCACTAGAAACGCGTGATGTCCGAGGCGTCATTAACATTCGAAGATTTATACACTGTCCTTGCGCAGATAGAATCTGTCCTGAATTCCCGTCCAATCAGTCCCATTTCTGCCGATCCCAATGACTTACAGGCGTTGACTCCGGCACATTTTTTAATTGGACGACCTTACATCTCGATTTCGGACCCCTCGGTGACTGAAGTCAACACAAACAGGTTGGACAGGTTTCAGTACCTTCAACAGCTGACACAACATTTCTGGAACCGTTGGTCCAAGGAATATGTGTCGCAACTTCAACAGAGGCACAAATGGAAGAAAAATATGTCATCAGTTGCGATGGGGTCCATGGTCCTAATCAAACAAGACAACGCCCCTCCTTGTAAATGGAAACTGGGACGGGTAATCGAGTTATTCCCAGGATCAGACGGAGTGACACGCGTGGTGAAGGTGAAGTGTGAGAGTGGCGAATTAAAACTTTCGGTAGCGAAAGTGTGCGCTTTACCAATGGACCAAAATTATTAGAGACTTCAGTGACGTACTCGAAATCGTTGAAAAACACTTACCATTGAGGCACATTAGTTAGCCTTTTATATCTTGTCATAATGTTGTAATACTTAAGTTGGTCAAATGCTTGTTTATTTCTTTATAATTAGTTTGAAACCGTCCAGTGTTTCAAGGCGGGCGGCATGTTTAGTTTTGTATCGATTAAAATGTTATAAATCAGCAATCTGGCAACTGTGTTGCATGGCTGGAAGGAGCGAGCGTTCAACACTGCATACAGCTCTTTAAAAAGCAGTGTAAATGTGAATCGCCAACGCTCCACATGTGTTGTGTACCCAGAAAATAAAATTGTTTCGCAAATGCACTCGAATAAGTTATTCCATCGTAAATAACAGTAGATATAGATATTTAACTTGCTTTGCTTGTTCATTTGAGTGCCCAGTAGTCCGTTTTCCCTGTGACAGACATTTTTATTGATCTCGTGCCGGTGTTTGAAACGGTTGAAATCAATAGAAAATTCTGTATAAAGATTATTATTGCTTATAAGGTCGGTGTGTAAATCGATGTTAATGAGCCTTATTAATTACTGTTATTAGTAGTTAAACACCCTGTACAAGGTTTGTCGTAATTTGTGGAGAAATTTCACGAAACGTCAAATTTTTGTAAGTCCCGCTAGAAGATTTGAATTGATTTGGAGTATTTTGAACAGTTCAAAGCGATCTACAAATTTTGTCGCAAAGTAATTTTGTGCAAATTTGTAGGGAGAGTAACCCCATTCTCTTCAGCAGGCTGGAGAATTTTAGCCAACTAATTAGAGAACCGCCTAGGTTGAGATTTAACTTCCAGGAAAACTGATTTACTTAGAAATCTCCTGTTTACAGATTGATTACTGTACAGTTTGCAATTCCATACACGCAGATTGTTTATTCTGAGCTATTTGCAGCTAACGAAACACCGGTGAATCTCTGCACAGAGACTGTCACTGTTGATTTTATTACAGCCCACCTTCTTAAACTGGAAAGTGTATCACGAATCCCGAATACCGTTTATCCGATCGCAAGGAAATTTAATTCCTTAGAAACAACAAATTAAGGCTAATTGGTTTGTTTATGTTGGATTCGTGCAGGTGACAGCGGCGGACATTTTGTCCACTGGAGGAAGCTGTATCTACCAGAGCCAGCTCGCAGTCGTGCCACCGACCAGTACGGACGAGCCATTGGGACTACAGCGAAAACCAGTGGCGGCGAAATATATTTGATTTGCAATAATTAATTCGAGTTTAATATTTATTTAATTTATACATCTTATGTACCTATCACATTACGTACGTTAATAAATTTCTTTTTTTCCAAGCACTTATAATTGAATTCTGGACAACTCAAGAGACTACCTAGGTTATAAATTTTTGGAGCGTGCGCGCCCCGTATAAGTCAACGGGGGCAACGTTACAACTTAAGTTACCGTATCGTTTTCTTGTGTCATTGTGTCGGATTAAAAATATTAGCAGAGAGTCAGCCTTATTAAAGACAATTTAGTGAAATTGTTTTCTCGGCTTGTGTCGGATTACAGCCTTTAACCCCGTGACTCCGTCCACTGTGACAATGCCGTACCGCAGCGAAGATTTTGTTCCTGAATTTCCCGTTATCCGAAGAAAGTCTTGGCCCGTAACGTTGTCACCATTGTGATCCAGCATTCAGGAGCGTGCCTGCGATTTTTGTCTGCTTCTGAAGAACCTAAGAACACCCCAAATTGTGCCTGCCTCTGTCTCTACTCCCTACCGAAGAAAACTAAGGTAAAATAAATTGTTAATTTTGCTGTGAAAACTTGTTCCGAAATTTATGTGACTGGCTTAAAGTGCTGAACCCTTTTCTTGATGTAACACAAAGCGACCTTCAGTCGCTAATTGCTATGATTTGTTAATTGTAAAGTGTTACTAATTTTTGTAAACTCGAACGTCACTGGCTGCGTAGATCTGTGTGTTTAGTAAAGTAAATATCGTAAGCCACGGGCGGCGAGCCCTTGTGTTTGGACATCCCATACTTGTGTTCAATTACAGTTATTACCGTTTTGAGTGTATATTTTTTTACTGTGTGTGTTAGCAGTTTCAAGCAATATAATTATATTTGTCTTAAAATTCACCATATCTTTTATTTCTGTGTATTGTATTGTGCATGAAGTTTGTAAACCTTATATACAGGAGAAGGCACAATAAAGGTGAGTACGATTCCCGTAAGATGCTGGTTTCTCGGCCTTCCACGAGAACCTGCAATCAGCTATAATTTGGAAGGTGACGCCTACTAATTTTGACTTACTCTGTACACAATTACGTTCTTTTTCCTTCCCTTAAACATTTCTCGTGAACCACCCGTATTCGTTTGAGCTAATCCGAAAAAGATCGTTGGCGCGTAACAAAATCTGGAAGCTACCCTGCTTCAACAAGAGCATAATTCGGCGTATCTACATATGCATGCGAAACACGGGCTGCAACGGAAAGACACGAAGGATAATTAAGAATAAGGGAGAGGAGGATTTTAAGAAGAATTTTTGGACCAACGAAGAATGGAGACGGCACATACAGAGTAAAAATGAACCACGAACTAAATAAGTTAATAAAGTCAGCAGATATAATAAGGTACATTAAATCGAAAAGATTAAGCTGGTTAGGACATGTGGAGAGATCGAGCGAAAAAGGAAGAATAAAAATATTGACGAAGTGGCGGCCAGAAAGAGTGAGAAGGAGCGGTAGACCGAAGAGGGGATGGTGTGAGTGTGTGGAAAGTGACTTAAAAGTGATGAAGATTAAAAACTGATGAAAACGGGTAAAGAACAGAATGGAGTGGCAGAAGATTGTCGAAGAAACTAAGATCCACCAAGGGTTGTGAAGCTAACCGAAGAAGAAGAAGAAGAAGAAGAATCTAATCATGACGAAACAAAACTAAAATACATAAATATGTATGTCATGTTTTTCATTATATTAATGATGTGTACCTAATCATTTGGGATAGTTATAGCAAGTGAGTAGATGTGCATGACATGACATGACATGAAAGCCAATGCTCGTTCGTTAAACACCATAAACAAACTGAGAATCACCTTTACATGCTAAGGAATCCCCGAGTTAATTGTATCAGACAATAATATTCAGTTAACTGACAAGCACTTTCAAGAGTTTTTAAGTAGAAATACCTGACCAGGGTTGGGTCAAAAGGGTCTGTAGGAGCTTAAGGCCAACACAGGCAGGTGCATTTACGTCTTGTACCTAGCTAGATGTACTTATTAAACTATCTATAAACATAATCTTACAATCTTTTATTGCAAAACACCAGAATTACCTTCAAGTATCGTGTTATATTTATTATATTACTAATGTCATTGCTAATTATTTTCTTAAAATTTTACAGAAAAGATTCAAGGAAAGTTTTCATAGTCGATTCTCACAATCGGATATTTTTTCGTACATTCGTTGGAAAATGATGAGGTGATGAGTAAGTATTTAAAGTACATTTAAGACCAATTTTTATACCAAATTACAATGGTGTTATGAATATATAAACATTGTAGTCACTTTAAGATATTGATTCGTTTCATTAATTTCGATAAAAGCTGCAAAATTAAATTTATAAGAAACAAATGAAAATATAGATCCTAAAACGTTTTAAATTATTTTCACTAATAAAAGGCGTTGCCCGTTGCTAAATCGTAGTCGCACTGAAGGTACTTAAACGTAATCAATTTTTAAGTTTTCCAGATATAAGGAAAGTAAATTGAATGTGCACAAATTGAAGATATACAGCGTACGGTGTGACCAAGAAGCCTCGATTCGAGAAAATGTGTTAAGAAGTACAAGCGTCAGGTGAAGTACTTCTTCCCTTCCTCGTGTCCCTCTACTATAGGTCTCGGGGGTAGTGCCGCCTAAAAGATTTATTGTGCCCACCCCGATTGCTTAATCCACCCAATTTGTAATCTTCATACCTGATACCATGGTGCACAGATGTCCTACAGAGTGTCTGTTAAAGTCTTTCGGTTTCATATGTGGTTGCCCGAATATGCGTTGTGTTGTGCTTACCAACGCATCACAGTTGCACAGAACGTATTTCTTGTTCCTCATTGCAAATTCGACATGTGAGGTCTGCATCAAATTTCTTGACCCTCTTGTCGTGTTCGAAACCCTTGAGGATTCTAAGCTGTGTCCTGGTTAATTTAAGAAGTTCTTTTTGAGCAAAGTCCATTTATAAATGCCGTGATTTGGTTTAGTCCTGGTCTGATTGTCCAGTAAATTTTGTGTTGGCTGCCAATCCATTCGCTTATATAACTACCGATTACGTTCCTTGGCACCCCAGGGCTGGTTCAGACCCCTACTATGGACCTTTTGATCCCTGCCTTTCTCACTGGCTTCGGTTCTACAGTGACCTGGAACTCAGAGCAGTCTCGCCGTGTTCTGCCCTGTCAGCCCATAGAATTCGCCATAACATTTACACATTTACAGACCAGAGTCTGGAGCCCCCTATGTTGCCACTTAAACTCATATGCTCTGTTCCTGTGCCTAAGTTGTACTTTGAGTTCTGCAATCTATAAAGTTCCAGTCTGGCCTCTCCTCAAATCACAAGGTAAAGTAGGGGGCGGTCTAGCAGAGAGCCTATTGCAGATGGAAGTTTTAATTTCGCCGAATTAACCAAATTATGAGGCGAAACTAATTATGTATGCGTATGCACTTCTACTGTGAGTAGAACACTGCTTCATTTTGAACTGGAGAATGTAGAGCAGGGAAGAAGTCACTGTTTGCTATGGGACAAGAAACATTGCAACTGGACCGCACAGCAGTGGTAGTAAGTGCTATTTAGTGATCAACCAACTTGTAACATCAATTATTATTCTGCTATGCGTATCATCATCATCATCATCATCTGACATCGAGCTGACTCGAGGGTCTAAAACATTTCCTAAAGAAATTTTTTTACCAAAATGTGTACTATAAACATTAAACATCCTCTGTTATGGTATGGGCTTGCATGTTTGTTAAAGGACTTAGTCGACTACATTTCTGGTAGGATAAACGCTACAAAATACTATAAACTGCTGCAGGATAAGGTGTTACTTAATGGCAAAAACTTACTTGGCGAAGAAGCGTTTATTTTCCAGGACGGTATTACTCTCAGCCATATAGTAAAAGTGATTAAATCGTGGATATCGACCAATAATATCGACTGAATTAACTGACCAATAAAACCTCTAGATGAGATCCCGGCAGACAATTTGTGACAAAGGATGAACAAAAACAGAATTTATGGAACCTCTGTATTGCGAAAGAGGAATTATGAAAGCTGGTCAATTTATCATCACGAAGAAATACTTTATCAATTAAATAAGATTAAGTCTTCTTCTCTATATGCAGCCTCTGTCGTTCATTCTTAGACGTAGGTCTGTCTTAGCACTTTTCAATCGCACGAGGTTGGTTGCTGTATTGCGGTGCTTCTTGACAAAAGCTGTTGATGCCTCGATCTATCTCTATCTATGAAAAATTGGACATGTGAGAGTTACCGTCTACGCATGTTTGGATGCTCTGCATTTGCAAACATCCCAGATATAAAAACAAAGAAGCTTGATATCAGGAGTGAAGAAATCATAATAATTGGTTGTTCTGATGTGGGATCAAGCTGACAGATCCAACGAAACCTGGATCACTGTATGTAGCTAGATATGGGTTTTTTATAGAAGACAAATTCTTGCAGAGATGACTGATCAGAAGGACACAGCCTGCCATGAACTTTGCAGCTTCAACGAGATTAATGTGGTTAGAGACCGCGAGGTAGTTCACATGTCACGTAAACTAATGGAAAATATTTCGAAGAATCAGAACAGATGTTACATTTTGGCTATCGAGATTATTTCCATTGCGATAAACACATGGTAAACGTCGCTGATAAAAGTAGCGAGGAAGCCGTAATGGCTAACATTGATGAAACACAGGACATAGTATATTCACTAGGAGTCAAAAATGCAAAACAATTTCCTAAATACGTATACGCAACTATTGGTGGTGAGGAACAGACAACTTTTTTTGAAGCGGTTGTGGAAGTGGACAAGAATAATTAGTTCGCAGCAACGCAAGAAGAAATAACTGCTTTTAAAACAAATTAAGCATGGGAACTAGTCAACCTATCACCAGGAAAGTAGGCTGTCCAATATAAATGGGTCTTCAAATTAAAATATGATAGTGAAGGGAATGTTACAAGGTACAGACTATAATGAGAGCTTTTTTTCCATTGTGCGTAGGTCCGCAATTAGAATACTCTTTGCTGTGGTTATCACAAAGAGATGAAATGTTGATCATCTTGTGTCTACTGTATTCTTAAATTGATAACTGGAAGAAGTGTCTACATGATGCAACCTAAAGAGTTCGAAGTAGAAGGTTAGGAGGACAAGACATACAAGCTTTCTAAAAAAAATTAATAACAAGGACGTTGTTCTCAAATAATTGCAAACTCAACACATGACTGTAAATATCTTCATAGAGGGTGTACGAGATTCCAAAGTTGTGTTGAAGCGGTATTAGCTTATAAGTCTTAGATATTATTTATACATTGTCCGTTAATCAGTGAACCTTGTTCAAGAGGAAGTATCACGTTGTTCCGTTAAGATGTAATCAACTATAATGTATCTGGTTGTATTCACCTTCTACTAATAAAAGTTAACCGAAATAACAAAGGAATGCCTCAACAATCTTGCTATTATAAGCTCAACGATGTGTCCTGCATGAACATGGAATGTTCATTTCACAACAATGTAAGGTGCAGAAAGGCTTAATACGTAATAAGACAACTTGTTTTCGAATTTAGCTATTGAAAAACATGTTAATATTTGGGTCCTGATTTAGAAAATTAGGCTAAACTGGAGAACAAGTAAAACAAATTGAAGTAGGAATATTTTCTCCAAGGAATAAATAGCCTACTTTCGGTGCATACCAAACAGCGTTTACCTAATCGGCTGATTACCATTGATTGTTTGACCAGATTTTTTTGAGTTTATTTTGAAGATTTATTCCAAAATTTTCTGGCGGGTTTCTTCCTAGAGTCCAGAGTCGTCGTGAAGACTAAAACATCTTTTTTTCGTATAGCACTTTTTCCATTTCTTAACACAGTATTCCCAGAGATTTTACCATGATTATCTCATGATGTTCTGTTCAATCCATTTGCTGAATGGTGTTCGTCTATGGCCGTTTCCTATTCTCGGCCGTCATTGTAGCGTCATCTTTGTCTATCTATGGTCTGATGTTTGAGAAATGTGTTCAACCCACTGCTGTTTCATTTTAAGAGTTTGTACAATAGCATGTTCTATTCGTAATTTATTCCTTACCTATTTGATTTGATGAGAGCTATGACAAAAGTGAATAGTGATTTCTAACTGCCTACTCTTTAGGTCACGTAGTTGTTTTGCTCCAGCGTGCAATTTAACAGCACCGAAGATGGCCGTTTAGCGGTCGAAATGATCATTTGCATTTCTTGCTCCAGTTTTAAGAGAATTCAAGAGTTTTTTCATGTCGATCTTACCCATATATTTCTTATCGTGTCTGTTGAAGTTATTTCCAGTATTGCAAGTTTTATCACTTTCTGGGCTATTATTAGTTTCTGTGTAATATTTCTAGACGATATCATCCATTTATCCTGTATACTTTAAGACTGTAGCGCATTATGATTACCTTGTAATTATTGAAATTATTTATAAACTTTTTCAATAAATTAGAATTAATTAACTTCATTGGTTAAATGAAGGAATGGTAGATTTATTAAATAATACAGAAACGGTAAGGTTTTACACCCCCGTAACCTTATATATATACACATATACCTTATATTGCTGGATAGACAATTAAAAACCCTTTCAAATGAACTATTACACGCACCCTCATTCCATTCAAAAATTTTAAAGGGGTTGCTGTCACTCCAAGGGGGTTGAAGGGGGAGGTATAAAATTATGCTTAAAAATGTCATTATAGAATTAAAAATCGCCGTGTTTCAGGATTACAAACTCATAAATTGCAAATTACGTAGATAATGAATTTATCCGTTACTTATGGAGCGCACAGTATATATATATATATATATATATATATA
>JABXWE010033957.1:0-20788 GCA_014611495.1 Limonius californicus
ATAATCCAACCATTAGCTTTGTATTAATAAATAAATAAACTGTGCAGTTTCCACGTTAAAAATTTCCAAAACTTCAAAAATCTATAATTGATTTTGATCGTAGGTTGCTAAGAATATTAACTTAATTGTTTAAAACAATAGAAACAATGCTTCAGAAATTTCAAATTAAACGGGACTACTTAAAAAAATATGTAATTAACTGTGTAGTATTTAATATGTAATTCTAGTAAGGTGTTTAACTTTTAGCTTCGTTTCTATTTTTGAACCGTTTTAATAAACTTCCCGTTGCTTGGAAAACGTTGTCTTAACTCATATTTAAATTTCATTAAAGTTAATCCAGTAGAACATACGAGTTTGCAAATCCCAAACATTAAATTTTTTTGATTAATTATTTTTCCCAAACTAGTAAATCCAATTACTATATTTTTCCGTGCTTGGAGTATTGGAAACGTGAAGTGTTCACTCTATTCTTGTTTAATTTAGCCTACAAATGCAAAGAAAAAAATGATTAATCAGAGCATACGTCTCCGTAAAAAATGTTTTTGTTATTTCTCAAGGCATTTCATTCTTGTATGTTTCTTTTGAACTGTTCTTCTATTTGCTAGAAAAAAATTCTAGTTCTCTCTCGTGTATTATTCTGTTCAAGCGTCACAAACTGTCTCCGACTTAACCCGCAAGAGCAGTCAACAAAAAGTAGCTGGCTGGAAGTTCTTAAATTTGTGTAACAATAGGCCGTGATGAAGTAATTTTAAGGCCTATTAGAAAATAAATTTGACTACAATAGGAGGCCTCGTAGGAGCTGATACACGGCTTATTCAAATCAAGCTGCAAGACTGGATATTATAATAACAATTTTTGACAGGAATGCGGTTTCATAATTTTCTTTTCCTCCGCATCTTATCGCTTATATAATGAGCACCTGTCAGGTTTATGGATAAAATTCCTTTTAATAATATACTAACCCGGTTATGAATGGCGTGATTAAAAGAACATGAGAACCCCCAATTTTTATTTTTTATTAGGCGCGGTTAACACTCGAAACGATCAAGGCTATTATTAACAATTTTGTCCAGTCACAGCTGAAAATTATAATAGCTTATTTTTTACGAACGTTCAAGAAGAAGACGTCAAGCCAGTTTAACGTTACTTTTTTGGAACTCTCAAAGCGTTTACACCTACATATATTCTCCTGAAACAGATATTTGAACAAAACAAGGATTGACTGTAGGTACGATGATGATTATCAAAAATCTATAAGAAAACTCCACAATTCAAGTTAATATTGACGACGACTTGAAAACGAGTTAAATTAAATTGAAGACAGGAGCGCGTTAGAATTATATCCCCTAAACTTACCTTAGCCCTAGAGAATGTCTTTAAGCAGTTAATATGGGAAAGTTTGGAATAAACATCAACGGTAACTACCTAAACCACCTTCGATTTGCCTATGATGTCCGTATTAGTAGCGATCTAAATTAATTGAAAACGATGTTACAACAACCACACATCGGTTTTCAAGGAATCGTTCCAAATATTAACTACAAGAAAATAAAAATTATCGGTGAAAATAAGGACGTCATTACCATACAAAATCATGAAGTAGAACTCGTCAAAGAATAGTTTTACCTAGGACATACCATTACGCTTGGAAAAGAAAACCAATCAGTAGAGATCAAGAAAAAAGCTGCTCATGGACGTGGATAGACTTCGGAAAATTAAAGCGTATAGAAAATGGGGATATTGCTATTAACTTAAAGAGAAACGTTTATGACAGTTGTGTTGTGCTGATGACAACTTATGGAATGGCCCAAAAAGCGCTGAAAAAACCAAGATTGACACAAAGAACCATAGAAAGAATATTGCTTTGTATAAATCTTCGAAATAAAGCAACAAATACAAAAATAAGACACAATACAACGATTACACATATTATGGAAAGGGTTGCACAGTTGAAATGGCAGTGGGCAGGAATTGCCGCAAGGCACGATACCTGTAGCTGAGTATCTAGATTTACAAGGTGGAGACCTAGACAAACGAAGAGGAGCATTGGTAGACCTCGGAGAAGAAGGGCCGATTGCATCAGAAAGATTGTTAGTAGAAACTGAATTAGTTCGGCTTAAGGCAGACAAACATGGAAAGCTGTTAAAGATTGGTTCTAACAAAAATACCATATGATAAGGTCTATGATAGTTGTGTTCTCCGGGTGGCAACTTATGGAATGGAAACGATCGCCCTTACTCAAAGAAGCGCTGAAAAACTGAGTATGATACAGAGCCGTAGAAAGAACTACGTTTGGTATACCATAAGTCTTGGAAATAAAGTAACAAATATAGAAATAAGACACAAAACGAAGATAACAGATGTTTTGGAGACGGTAGCACGGTTGAAATAGCAGTGGACAGGACATATCGCAAGGCTCATACAGATAGATGGGTATCTAGAGTTGTAAGGTGGACAAAACAAGGGAAGCGTCAGTAGACCTTAGAGAAGATGGACCTATGACATTTGGTTGCTACTTGAAATTGAATTAGATAGGCTTAAGACAGTCAAACGTGGAAAGCTGTTGGAGAGGCCTGTATCCAGGATGGGACCAATCCGGGCTGAGAAAGAAGATAAGTCAGAATATGAAGTAAATATTGTCTTCGAAATAAAGAAACAAATATAGAAATAAGACACAAAACAAAGATAACAGATGTTCTGGAGAGGGTAACACAATTAAAATGGCAGTGGGCAAGACATATCCCAAGGCTAATACAGATAGATGGGCATCTAGAGTTATAAGGTGGACAACCGAAGGGAAGCCTCGATAGACCTAAAGGAAGATGGGCCGATGACATCTGAAAGGTTGCTTTTAGAAATTTAATTAGATCGGCTTAAGACAGTCGAACATGGAAAGCTGTTGGAGAGGCCTATATCCAGGAGTGGACCAATCCGGGCTGAGGAAGAAATGTCAGTATATAAGGTAAATGTTGGTTTAAATATAATAAAATACTATATGTTAAGGTTTATGATAGTTGTGTTCTCCGGGTGGCAACTTATAGAATGGAGACCTTTACATAAAAAACCACTGAACACACAAACAGTCGTAGAAAAAACAGTGTTTGGTATAAGTTTTCGAAATAAAGTAACAAATATGAAAATAAAACACAAAACAGAGATAACATATGTTAGGGAGAGGGTTGTACAGTAAAGATGGTAGTGAGCAGAAATTTCCGCAAGGCAGGATACCGACACATGAGCATTTACAATTGTAAAGTGGGGGCCTACACAAACGCAGAGGAGCGTCGGTAGATCGTAGATGATATTTAAAAGGTTTCTGGTAAAAATTGGATTATAGATCGGCTTAGGAGAGGCAAACATTGTAAACTGTTGGAGAGGTTTATATCCACGAATGGACCAATTCAGGCCGAGGAATGAGAGATGTCAGTATATGAGGTAAATATTTCTTCTACCATAAAATAGTACATGATAGGCATATTTAAACCATTCCTTACTATTGTACAAAATATAGAGAGTTCCTGAATGAAAATTACTAATTGACTGACATTATAAACGAGATTTTTAAACCACGAACGGGAGTTAAGAAGCTGAAAATGAAAAAGAAACCTTAAAAATTACTTAAAACATAAATATAAGAAGCAATGAGGCCCTTTACTTGAACGCCAGAAAACAAGCTGTAGCCAATGTAAGAGGCAATACGGTTAGTGTAGCACCAAAGAAATTGAAGAGTCGTATTTGGTGTGGTATTTCTTTAAATGTTATCCTTTTAAGGATCAATATTTTCACAAGAGTGGTGTGAAATTAATTTTTTAATATACAAAATTCACTAGAACCCAGCAGTTACAGTTTGTCATTAAAGTTCGATCAGCTATGAAATTTTCTTTTATTTTCAAATATCTTAGCAGCCTCGTAAGTTGACTTTGTGACTACAAATTGTTAAGAATTTTATTTAATACGCTTAAAACAGTATTTTACCATTCTAACCTTATTCTTATTGTTTTAATGTATGTTCTAAAATTTAGTAGTCTTACATAAATGATATTAAAAATGAATTTTTTTGCGGTTTTTGCAGAAAATTGTAAGTCACGCTTGCTAGTGTAAGTAATAGAAGCACATGCATTATATGCAATCCTGCTGGGATCTTTTTGACATAAGTCAACCCTTGTACAGTAATTATATGAATTTTATAAGCACGCAAATATTAAACGTGCGAAATAGCACTACTTGCATGCGTGTAGAATGTCAATAACTAACACGGTTAATGTAGTGAATATGTAGAAATTATAGTCAATCCTCTACTGTTATATGAATTGCATTTTCATTGTTTTTGGCTGCATAATATTCCCTATTCAAGAAATAATTATAAACTGCTAGCCGTTTTTCCTATGATAGAAGAATATATATTTATGTTTATTAGTTTAGGAAAATTGTATTAATCTGTAGTATAAGTATAACCTACAAACAATAATTGTTTATTTCAGAAACACTTTTCATTTAAGGCATACATTTTAGGATATTTATGTTTGCTATCATTTAAAAATTATCATCATCATCATCATCAACAGCCTTTACATCCCACTGCTGGGTATCGGCCTCTTCTCTGCCTAGTGATTCTCCTCAGCGCTAAGGTAGAAACACGGGGGACCTACAGTTTAACGTCGAATCCGAACGACAGAAATTCCAGAGAAGGTTTTTAGCATTAAGATCCCACGGTTGCAAGCCGAATTGGGAAATGGTGTGTGGTGGGTTGCAGACAAGATTTTTATAAATCTGCATAGTTCTGCTTAGGTTTCGAACCCAAGCCAGAATCGACGTTTTATTCAGAAAGCGAGCGCTCTACTAACAGAGCTACCACCACACACTAAAAATTGTATTTCAGTCAAATATTATTTGACTGTGGAGAATTCTCGAAAATATCACCCCAAATAACATATTAAAAGAGAATTCGTTGAAGTCCAGGGGTCTCATAGTGGGACATATTTAATAAAATATAATAAAACCAATGTGGATTCCCACAAAACTTAATATATGAACTTAGATAATTGTAATGTAAACGTTTTCGGATTAACTATAATCATCTGCAGACCAAAAACAACCCAAGCACAAAGTACTTGAAATTAAACATCAAAGTGGTAATCAAAAAACTATTGCGTGAGCATGCTACGACAACTTAAAAAGAAAAACCGCAACGGCGACAGGTCAAAATATAAACAAAATAGTTACATTAAATGTCAAAATAACATATTAAAACTCATTTTTAAATTTAAATTTGATAAAACCCCATATGAGGGGCGCCATGAGAGCAGATATAAATTCAATTCTTCAACACTAAGGAGACATGTCAGGACGACATTGGTATATTTTATTATGTTAAAAGAGGTAGGAGTAGCTAATCGACAATGCACATTACTGATATTTATGGCATCATTTTATAGTTTGCGCAACGCAACCGTGCTGCCTAAATATCTTTCTATAGCGTAGCTGTATTAATGTTACTTAACAACTGAAATACAAGCGAGGTGATATAATTGATTCCTTAAAATTCCTTAAAATATCATGAGATCTTTAATCTTGTTCCACTAGATGTAACCAATGATTGTTCATGGAGTAATTCTTATTGTCTGATAAACAGAATTAGCAAAGTGAAATGCTGGTTGCCTATATGTACTTCTAGAACTGACATAGAAAGAATGGAACAAACGCGATTACTCAAAAAAGCTAGAATGGGGTTCGAGGAAACGCAGAAAGAGAGGCAGGCCCAGGAGAAACTGGAGGCGAGGAATTGAAGAGACATTAGAAGAAAAAAAAAGGTGACAGGAGGGATAGAGAAGAATAGAGAAAGGTATTGGGAACCGGAAGGCGATAGACGCCCCAAAACCGGAAAGGAAAAGAAAACAAACGCCATTCTACAGCGTGTAATCAAAGCAGGTATTAATTAAACAAACTTGTCATTTTTTAGAAAATAAAATACCTTCTAACTTTTTGCTTACGTATAAGAAAATAAATTAGCAGTTTTTTTCTCTCGCTATTGAGCATCTGCTTGTTCTCTGTCACGTGTTTCTCCTCAGCGCTAAGGCAGAAATACTGAGGACCTACAGTTTAAAGTTGAATCCGAACGACGTGCATTCTAAACAAGCTTTTTACCATTAAAATCCCACAGTTCACAACTGAATTAGGAAATTCCGTATGGTGGGTAGTAGTCGAATCCACCCATAATCGACGTTTTGCTCAGAAAGCGAGCGTTCTGCCAACTGAGCTATCACCACACAAAATACAACGTAAAACATTCTTTTAATTATCATTTATTTTTATAATTATATATTGATAGTAACGAATCAAACATTGTACATCTCATATATTGATGACTTTGTTCGTACAATTTGAGAAACAGATTTAACAAAACTCAAACCTAGTTGCCTATGTTTGCTTCTAGAATATGGCACTGTTTACATTGCATGATGTGTTAAACAGTCGACGTCATCAATATTTTCGACGTGTCATTAATTCCGCGAATTAGCTACAGAATTTTGCGATACTTTAATTAATTAAAGTTCCTGTGAAACATTTAATGTTTACATTAAAGTAGACACAATTCCACTTCTAGTTACAGTTATGTAACTTTCTTAATAAACCTGAGAACTAAACGCAAACACTTCCCAACATTGTTTCTTCGAATGAAACAAGACCATAAACAAGACCTTATACACATCACGACACACTCATTCAGCAGTCTCTGAATATGACAGAAATAGCCGCGGGCTAGAATAAAATTATGGGGATGGTAGCGAGACAGTCAAGGAGATCTTAGGCCGGAAGGCACCCGGAGTGGTGTTCCATGTTAGCCCGAGGTACGGGAAGTTTACAATTCCGGGGTGTTTTGTTTGGCCCTGATGCGGGGATACTTCGATCCTCCGGCATCAAAGTTACGTGATAATGCGTTAATAATGTTAATTTTGTAGACAGGTGGGAAATGAGGTAATGATACACTAACAAGGTTCAAGAAAATCAGCCATTCGCCGGTTCGAGGCGAACAGTCAAGGGATGAAGGGCACAAAGGGCTGCTTTTAAGGAGCCCCTTTCAGCTTTGCTCGGCAGGAAGAGGATGACTAAGTAAAACTTGGATATCCTCACTTGTATGCCTTAGATTTTATCGTTTTTATGTTTCGACTCCAAATTATTCAGTTTCCGTCTATTGTTCCTGATGTATTTGGCATGTTTCTTGAAAATAGAACTATTTAATATTCAGAGAATGACGGGATGTAAAATATTACACCTAAAACATTCATAAAAGGAAAAATTCTCCTGAAACAGAGTGAACTGGAAAAAGGTAATGTCAAATAATTTAGAAAAAAATCATCAACAGAAGCAACTTGAGAAAGATCTTAAAAAATCTCTTAAACTACCTTTGAAGCCGTATGGATTCAATAAACATAAAAGCAAATTTTCAAAAATTGTTTCTTCCTTAATGATTGTTTCACTTAAATAATTTTTGGTGCCAAAAATTCCTAAAAAATTGTTGTAGTAGTAGTTTTGCCAAACTTGAAAGTGTAGAAACTTGTTGATGTTGACATTAATCGTTATACCAAAGGAAGAGTTAAAAATACATTTATTTACATGTGATAGCCGTTTCGAAAACCTCCTTATTCATCCGTCACTTTATTTACGTCCAACTTTTTGATTATGTTATTTTATAATCTAAAAATATTTTATTACACAAAGTTAACGATGATGACCTTACATGAACAAGATGGATTTATCTTCATTTTGAATGCACACGCTATAAATGGAGGCTTTAATAACATGAATGGGATTCTACGGACTACCAGAGAAAACCGCCCCGAGCTGTAAAGCTTTTAATTACAACGGTTGCTATCTTAATTAAAATGGGTTGTTAAATACAGGATGATCAATAGTGATTGTTTTGAAAAGAGGCTATGGAACATATAAAGGTTTGCTTTCAATTTTTCAGTTGAGAAATCACTCTCCCATTATGTATTTCGTTTGGAATTAAAACAAAATGGATTAATTTGTAACAATAACGCATGTGTTCCACGGCCATTCCTCAGATATAACTGATCACCCTCTATTGTGTTTTGATGGAGTACGAATATTTTTAGGGTTTATAGATTTCGGTAGTGTTGGGTAATATCTAGATCCGTAAAAATCTATGATGAATCTAAAACCTAAATCTAGAACTTTTTCCACAAGGATCTTGTATGTACACCTAGATCTAAAGATATCCTAGGTAATTTTTAGAATATACACACTATAATAAAGGAAAACAAACAAGACAACATTAACGTATTCTAGATTTTCAATATCGTATAGTATGGATAAATAAAGCAAAAAAATAAACGAATAATCCAGAAGGAATTATGGAATGTAAAACTTCTCTGGAATTTCTATCGTTCGGATTCGACGTTAAACTGTAGGTTTCTATATTAGCGCTGAGGAGAAACACGCGGCAGAGAAGAGGCCGATGCCCAGAAATGGGACGAAAAGGCTGTCAATGATATTAAGCACGAAAATTATAACATGATGAAGTGATTATGTACAATTGTTTACTGCTTTTCATTATTTGCTGTTCAAATCTAATAGGCTTCAAAAATATTCTTAATACAATAGAAAATAATATTTAAGATCCCTTATAGATTGGAATATCAATGGTTGCACAGTTATCTCGATTAACAGTTCTACAACTAGATACGTTTCGTTATCACGCCAATTTACCTTACCTTTTTAATGTTAATATTAATTTCCTACATATTGAAATTCAATTAATTGATTTCTATGGAGTTGTGGTGTAGAACGATAGATTTCAATATATATACACTTGTCTTTTATGTGACTCAATTTTACATCGTTTTCGAAAGATAACACATTTAATATGTTGTTACTATTACCGGACTGTCTGTTTCAAACCCTCACTTTAATTTTTTAAAATAAAATTCAAAGTTATACGCAAGTTTATTTACTTTAATATGTTTATATAACAGGAGGCTCGCAGACTACAGAAATGTGGAGGTGTCTTAAGACAATAAAGTCAAACACTTTATTGAAGTGAAACCCAATTATCTGTGATAAAATGTGGGAAGATCACTACAAAGCTTTGCTTGAAGAGAGTAGAGCTGACTACTTAATAAATATAAAACACCCAGTCGCATCAAACGAAAATCAAAATCAAAATCACCATCGGCATCTTTTTATAAGTATTGAAGAAGTAAAAGAGACAGCGAGAATAATGGAACATGGCAAATCTCCAGGTCCAGGTGCAACCCTCATAGAATTAATAAAATGCGGAGGCACTTTGCTATTACGTCGCCTTACTAAGTATGTGAATAATTTTACAAGGAACTGTAAAACACCAAGACAATGACAGATATCCCATATAACATCATCTACAAAAAAGTTGTTCGGACGGATACCAAGAACTACCGAGGATTGAGTGTAAGTAGTTCAGTGAGTAGGTTATTTAGAAAAATAATACAAAAGAAACTAAAACATTCTTTAAATGATATACTAAGTGATAATCAAAGTGGTTTCAGACCTGGAAGGTCTTGTCTGAACAATTTATTTAACCTACAACAACTGATCGAAAAACGAATACTATGGGGAGAAGAAACGCACTTGGAATTACAGATTTAGAACAAGCGTATGAATTGATGACTAGATGTAAACTGTGGGAAACACTTGAAATGTTGGAAATAGATTAACAACTTATAAATATTATTAGAGAGCTTTACGAAGACAATATAGCATATATAAAAAAGGTAACAAATTAGTAGGTCCAATATCTCCTACCCATATCCCCCCATATTTTTTGATGTATATTTTGTAGGCGTACAACATGTACTTAAGCAGAACTAAGCAGAACTATGCAGATTTATAAAAATCTTGTCCGCAACCCACCACACACAATTTCCCAATTCGGCTTGCAACCGTGGGATCTTGATGCTAAAAACCTTCTCTGGAATATCTGTCGTTCGGATTCGACGTTAAACTGTAGGTCCCCCGTGTCTCTACCTTAGCGCTGAGGAGAAACACGTGGCAGAGAAGAGACCGATGGCCAACAGTGGGAAGGAAAGGCTGTTGATGATGATGAACCTTAAGCAATGGAAAAGAACTTGTGAAGGAATTGAGATACCAATAGGTGAACAGAATCGATTTACATTAAATTTAGCAAATGACTATGTTATTGTATGCGTTTGACCTTGAGTTTATGGTTCGCAGATTACAGATAGCATACGAAAAATAGGGCCTGGGAATAAACTTTACCAAAACTGAATACTTGGCGGTTAATGGTGAAAAAAGATTTGAACTTTTAGTCGATAATGACATACAACTGAAACAAGTAGACAGGTTTAAATATCTAGGGGCTGTAATAAACAGAGAAGGATTGGGAAAAGAAGAAATAAGATCTAGAATACAACAAAGTAGGAACATTATTGGATGTCTGAATACGGTCTGGTGCGACCAATACATATCTAACATGGCGAAGAAACAGACAGATAATGCAATAGTGGAATCGGTACTGAGTTATGGCAGTGAAGTCTGGACTATTAGTGCCGAATACAAAAGAAAAACATCAGCGATAGAGATGGATTACATGAGGCGAACTGCGAGAGTATCAAGACTTGACAGAATATCCAACGAAAACATACAAAGAAGAATTCAGGCAGAAGAAAACGTTATTCATCGAATAGAAAAAAGAAGTTTGAACTGGTTTGGACATATAATCAGAATATTTAAGTGGGTTCCTCCACGTAAAAAAAGGTAGACCTTGCAGATCCTGGAATGATGGGGTTAGAGAAGCAATGACGGCACGTGATTTAGAAAAAGAAGATGCATACAATAGAGACTTCTAACGTTTGGAAACTGGAACCTGGGGTCTCGCCGTATAGAGTCCAGTATATATATATATATATTTATATATATATATATATATATATATATGTGTGTGTGTGTGTATGTGTCCATGTAACAACTTACAATACGATATCCACCTTAAGTATCATTCTGATCAGATTTAGACCCAACATAGTCAATGTGCTGTGGGGAACAGTCGCTCACAACTTGGGTAGCCTGTGTTGACCAACGCTTATATACTACCCCTAAATAGCAAGTGCGTGTCGCTGTTATGAGAAAGGTTTAAGATGGCAAGTTATATTAAAAAAATATTAAATATAATGAATATATTTTAGTTGGAAGCACGCTGTGTAGTAAAACATAACTCCTTAATACCGATTAATGTGATGTTTGCAATTTTGGGTATCATTGAGAAACGTATGAAACGCCGATTCGCTTTCTGTATAATGCATGACAAATGCTTACGAGTCGTGTGGGAACCAAGTGTGATGAACTCGGATTGAATTCTTGCATTAATTAATATTCATTATTAATTGGGTTTTCTCAATTTACGCTACTATATGGCAATATATCAATCACTAAATTGCTATTATTGTCTTTATATCTGCTTTCTATATTAGTGGGCATTTTTTAAAAAGGGCAAGAAGTCAAATAAACTTGAGATAACTTGACTTTTCTGAATTACGGAGATATACTGTTTCCTGTTTTTCACAGAGATTACTAATTATCTGGACCTTATAGCAGCATTATGGCGCTGTGAGGTCTAAGCTGTATGAAAAATTGAGTGAAACTAACTTCAAACTAAAATGAAGATTTAATTACTTATAAGATTTTACAGAAGGCCACATAACATAATTTTTTTTCGGATCTTAAAAACTGAAAAGTCACAAACACTAAAGCAAGCAGACTACGATTAAAATATTATACCCTATTTCATATTCTTAATTAAGTATTTAATAAAATAAAATAGATCTTGTTTGTGCTGCGTGTTTGCTTATTAACTACAATTTTATATACAAACTAAACCAGGAAACTAAATATTTAGGTGTGGACATTATGTAAACTAATCTATATAAGCAAAATATGACACTGAAATTGTGTTTCAACAAGATTGAGCTCTATTTCTTTAAGTAGCGCCATAAAAGCTCTTAATTCAACGTATCCAGGTAATCACGTTAATCACTTGGGGTGTACTAAGAACGTAGTCGCCACGTTCGCCGGACTTAACTCTCCTGGTTTTCTTTCGTATGATTACTAAGCGCATCTATAACTCAGCGGGATCACGTCTTTACTAAGTTACGGAAAAAAAAAGTATTTCAAATTTTTATTTAAGAACGTACTCACTTAATCAGGAAACAGCGTTTTACAATTTAAAATTTTAAAATGAGCTGCACGCTGCCTATAGTTCGTATAGTACTGCAATTGAATTAGGAAAATTTGTTGTGGGGTTAGTTAGGAAGCTATTCGCCCTCAAAGGGGGCGAAAAAGTTACATTTTTTCCTTTATATTTCCGAAACTATATGGGGGTTCGTAATAAAATTAGCGGTGAGATATGTAAGTCATAAAAATGCTTGTTTTAAATGAATGTGAGTTCCTAGTTTAATTAAATAAAAATTATCCCAACAGAATTGAATTCATTACCAATGCTGCCCTCATTTAACTGCTGATGAATCTGGATCTTATAAGTATGCAAATTGTTCCAGATTTAGTAGCTTATTAATCGAAATTGCGAAATGAAAATATTGAATTTGCGACATTCTAATACTTCGCCTTGGCCTGCTTTATTTAAAACGTTTGCTTAGTTTCACCCTTATTCGCAAACAGCTTCCTTAAATTTTGTAAGCAGATTACACATTTGTTTGACACACGTTTGCCTGCAAATGTAGTAACTATTTTTAGTTACGCATATATTTGGCACCATAATTAAAATTGTTGCAACCTTTTTTTTTAAACAAAATGATAAAGAAGAATTCACATAAATAAATGAATTGCGTATAAGAAATATTTGTGGGGAAACCCAAATGTTGTTACGCACCCGGCTGCCACATTTAATCCCGTTTTAGTAGTTACTACGTACTAAGGCACTAACCTAGGGGGACCGACGGGTTTAGGTACTCTCAGAGGTACCAGGGTAGCAGCATGTTAGCGTAAGTTTCAGTTACCCATTCAAGCGGTGACCGTGAGGAAATCCTAGTTTAACTTTAAATATTGTTTGAAAAATACAAACTTGTATTAGCCCGCCACGCTGCTTCCGGTAGAATTCACAGAATTAATGTAATAGCCACAACGGTGTGGTTGGATTTGTAGTAAACCCCAAAATCCCATTCCCCTTGTTAACAAATTTAGGCCTGGAATCTGTATACACTACAAAATCCAGTGGTAAATACAGAAGGTTTGTGTAAAGAGATGAACAAGCTGTCACAATAAGTGTAGCTCGCTTTCAAATGAAAAGCCTGTATAAATATTTTTGAATTTCAGGATCAAAGCACGACATAAGCGTCTTCTAAAACAAATTAAATACGCAAGTAGAAAAAGTAAAGCTATGAAGACGCGAAATGCAACATCAGCCGTTCATAATAGTTCCAAAAAATCAATGTTGAACGTCCAATTATAAAGATAAAGACATTTTGTGATTGTTTAACACGTAGCAGCGCTACGAATCTAAAGCAAATGTTTTTCATTCGCAACACGAAAACAATTGAAAAATTGTATCAAATTCCGATAGCTGTATTTCCATTCACTGATCCCGCCACTAAACTAATAGAATCAAAAGTTTGGTCCATATTTTCACTTTGTTTGCTGTTTGAAAGAGGAAACTTCGTATCTCGTCCAACAAGGATACCATCATTTGTAGTTGATATTAATTGCGCAGCTGGGTTGGTAATTTATATATCTGGACTGCCTTTTGTTTGTTGGTAGTAAGATTATAATCCCCTTTATACGATCCATTTGTCGTCTGCTTGTTTAACAACATAGTTTTGCATTCTATCCGCTTATAAATGATTGTATAAAATAGTTTGATTTATTAAAGTTGTAACATATCTACCACGACGTTAAAAAGTCCTGCTTTAGTGTAAAATCGAGGATAAGGAGTTTAGAAGCACGTTTTTCAACTGGTTGTCTGTATTAAATTATTACCTTTTTACCATAAAAACGAAGGGTTCACAAATAAATGTATTTAGAATTTTTTTTTATAATTTCAACCATTATGCAATGTAAACTATACCAGAAAATTGCAATCTAATATATTTCCAATACACAAAAAGGTTAAATCCGCAGACCCCAACAGCGCAATTCGTCTCTCATCATTGGCTTTACAAATTTACACAAAAATTCTAGAAAACCAATTAAGTGATAAAATAGAAGAAAAACAACGGCTCTTAGAAGAAACACAGGATCATATATACGTAATAAGAACCATAATAGACAAACTTCTAGATGTACACAAACCCATATTACCATATGGTAAACGCTACAAGAAATGGAAATTCCTATACAGCGACATTAAAGTAATCTTCAAAAATGGTAAGGCACAAGTCAGAGTAAACGGACAAACGTCTGAAACGTTTAATCTAGAGCGCGGTATAAACCAAGGGGACAGTTTATGATTATTATAATAGCTATGAATCAAATAATAAATAAACACAAAAGAAGAACCAGAATTACAAAAATTGGAAATTGGAGTATGAGGTCGTTGAAACTACAGTCGCTAGTAGTACACAGATGGCATCAATTAGTAGCAGATGAAAGAAAATTACAGGAAGCAATAAATACATGGAATATTCTCATTAAAGCAAAGGGAATGAGAATAAATGAAGAATAAAGTAAGATAATGAAACAAACAAGGTAAGCAAGAAAACCAAGAAAAAGGAGAGATGTATTGGAAGGAGAAAGAAATAGAAAAGATAGATACATTTGAATATCTAGGAGTAATAATTAGTAAAGATGGAAGGATAGATAATGAAATAAACAATAGAATAACGAAAACGGACAACGCATACCAGCAACTAATCAATACCATAATCGAAAATAGTAAAGTGAGAACGAAGAAAAAATTACAAATATATAAACAAGTGTATCTGCCAGTAAAAAGCTTTACTAGAATTTGGAGCTGAACGTAGGGTATTTAATAATAAAAGTAATTTACAGACAGTAGAAATGTAATACCTCAAAAGAACATTGGATAAATCTAGGCTAGACAGCATTAGCAATACGAGAATAAAAGAGTCGGTGGAGGATATACATTTAGCATAAACACTAGAACAAGTGGAAATCAGACGGTTTGGATATGTACTTTACATGAAAAAGAATGACAAAGCAAGTTACGGAGGCAAGACCAGAGAGAAAGACAGGAAGAGGAGAACCACGAATACAGTGGGTGGAATACATACCAGGGTGTTCTTAAAAGGTACCAAAATGTGCTGATTCCTTCTGTCAAAATAAACAAAAAACTTTCCATGTACATAGGACAACAAATGAGTCCTAAGAGCTCTTCAAGGTGCATAACCGAGGATGGTTTTTTTCGGAATAACTTATGAACCGTTTGAGCTAGAATTACGACATATGGAACATTAAATAAACGTTTGGTGCCAACGCCGATTCTGTAATCAAACTCGCTATAATTTACCCCGAAGAACCCCAAACGGTGGGGGCTCAGGTAAATTCTGTCATTTTTGTGAGAAGAGTTTCGCCACTTTTCAGTAGAAATTACGGAAATTTGAATCATTTCATACCAAAAATGCGTAAATAAAAAAAGATTTTTGACTGATCAGAGCTGAAAGTTTTTCAGAAGATGTCCAAAATGCCCACCATTGCTTGAAAATATACACATTAGTTCGCCGCACAAAAGGTTTCTCCTGACTCCTTCCCATATCCCTAGAGTTTAAGCTTTAAACAATTCTTGGTTGCAGAATTACGACATTGGCAATTAGCTCAGAATAAACTTCATAAATGTCCTTAGAGATCAAGAGGATTTAGGTTAGGCGATCTAGGGGGCCATCCGGTTGGACCGTCTCTAACAATTCATCTTCCTCTATAGGTACAATTCAGGAAATCTCTAGTCAGGATTGAGAAATGTGCTGGATCACCACTATGCCACCACATTCTCAACCTTGCTTAGATAGTAACATCTTCAAACAAGGAGGGTAGTTGATTCTTCAAAAAATCAAAGTAATTTGCACCAGTATGTCTTGGGGGTAAGGAAACGCAATATTGTTGGTACTTTTTTTAAAATATTCTGTATAGAACAGATAGAAAGAGAGAAGGGAAAAGAATAAAGGAAGTAAGGCCTAATATAAATTAAGCCAAAAACTGTCTGCTTTGTTCAACACAGTATTTAAATTTTAGGTAATTTTGATATTTAATTGGCGAACCTTTGGTTCTGCTGACCAATTAGCACTTTTTTGCATGGCATTGGCCAGTATTGCTGGCTTATCTTTTAAGGATAAAGATATGCACCATAGTTTTTATTAATTCTCTTTCTCTGGGATTATTATGTGGTTTAATATCCCTTGCAACTAATTCTCTATTGGGTTCAGATCTGAGGATTGCGGTTTCAAGTCCTGTCGATTTCTTAGTCGTGATCCATGATTTAATAATTAGTTATGCTCTGCAGGATAAGAGCCTACCAAGTGGGAAATATCCGTTCGACGAAAAAACTTATTTTCCTGAATGATAATGCTCCGTGTCACAGAGCAAAGCTGTTTAAATGCAAGTGCATGATGACTAATAAAGTCGACAGATTAGACTGGCCAGCAAAATTCGCGCTCCTCAATCCTATAGAGTCAGGGTCGGTAATCTCTTCTAGGGATCGGGCTACTTCAGTAACTAGTAAACGTTTGCGGTCAGGTAAGGGGGCTAGCATCGTGTGGCAACTCTAATAAATGGGGCTTTTGAAAGTTTAGTTATAAATCCAATGACAGTGGACAAAGGACAGTGGAACTAGAGTGGCGAGGCTCCAAGTGTGTACCTCTCATTTGGTCTGCAAGTTGGCGTGGCGGCAGTTCTACCCTTCCGGCGAGTACCTGCGAGCTATTGGGTGTGTGGTAGTTTCTAGTATAACACGTTACAGATTCACTATTATACAATCAGTTCTGCCATTAGTGAAACTAATCGAAATGGGACAGCAGAAAATAGACTCTCGAAGCATATCCCTGCATAATTTTCTATTTTTGCTTCTTACTTAGTCATAATTTTATGGTATGTTACTTAATTTCATATTGTTTTATTTAAGTAATTCGATATTAAAATAAGGAACGATAAAAATAAAATTTGTCGATTGCTTTAGGGAGAAATAGGAAGGAAAATTGGTATAAAAATATATCATCTACGTAATAGTGTGACGATTCTTCGACATCTCGACTTAAGGGTCGAGGTTCAATCGATAAGAATATAAAAGCACGACTAAAAACAAAAATAAGTGAAATCGACCGCAGTAACGGGACAATAAGGATTGTTTTACAAACATTATACGGTATTTTGGAGGAACGCGGGCCTCCCGAAAAACCCTAGAAGGCCGCGGTTTGCCCTCTACTTTAAATATATCAAAAATGATATCAAACATCATATTTTTAATTTCAATTTTTAGAGTGATTCGGAATTTTCTACTTCCACTATAAACTTGTACGAACTTTCCACACCCCAAATTAATCAAATTAAATTAAAATTTGAACCCCCCCGGCAATACCGATATATTCCAGCTGATGTTTGACAAATGTAGGACCTTTCGTTAAACCAATCCAGGAAATTAGTTTCCAACAAGCTATGGAACACGATTGGTTTATTACTGAATCTGACACTTATGGCTGATCCTCACGATCGGATCTTTCATATCGACCAGCTGTTAATTAAGTCTGATCCTGTGGTCACTCGTAATTGCACATCAATTCAATTTATCAGCTGTACAGTTCGACCAACTGTCAGATTGGATCCAGTAAAGCTCTGCTATGAAACTTAGGACTGGCCAGATCCAAGTAAATGTAGAGATATTGAGTGAATTTGATACTTCTTGTTGGGTTTTTAATTAATCTTAGACAGTTTGTCATTCTGTTTCATCATATCCTTCTCGAATATTGTGAGAGTAAAAGATTTAGTTATTTGTGCTTTAATGCTGTTAATGTTTTAGACAGTATGTAAAACTAAAATATTCGGGATTGGAAATATACAGGGTATCCTGAAAGTAAAGGGACACAGCTTAACTACAGATTCCTGAGGTCAAATGGAACCGATTAAACCAAGTACCTATTCAACATACAAAAGTGGTTCCTTAAAAAAGAAAAAATATTTTTAACATTGGGTATCCTTCAGAAAACAAAATGGAGGATATATATATATATATATATATACAGGGAATTTTTCTTTTTAGTATACATTGCCTATGTATACTTTTAAAAAGAACTATACAGATAATTAAACCATGCTGTGATCAAAACAATTAAATTAATTTAAGGTTAAAAAATAGAATTAGTCTTTATTTACTATCTTCTTGAGTTTTTTATACAACCATGTACAGTAAAGACGAAAAAGTGGAAATTCTAATGTGGTATCAGAATGGTAACAGCTTACGAACTGTGAGAGACTTATTTTCACTAAAATATCCAGAAAGACCTATTCCTTGTATTCCAACCATACAAACAATTGTTAAAAAATTTAAATGAGTGGGATGCGTAATAAATTCCCATAAAATAAGAACTAAAAGTAATCACGTTTTAACCGAGGAAATGAAATTAAATAATTTATTCTACGTTGAAGAAATCATAATTAATAGTTATAACAAAAAATAATAATTCAAAAAAGTCTGCGAAGGCCGGGAATCGAACCCGGATCAACCGCTTGGAAGGCACCTATGATAACCATTACACCACCGTGCCGCTGATGTGTTTTTGTTATACAAAGGAAGTACAACGTTCACTGACCTTACAGAAACATCACCCTGTCGATTTTTGTATTTAACAAATAAGTCATCATTTGCGTCGTATATACAGGGTGAAATACACTATTTAATATAAACACTGCATCAACATAACCTTCATACTCAAATAATTCAGAAGTGCAGTGACGTGTGCTCCTGTTTTTTAGTTGTCTGTATAGTTGGTTGCCTACACAATAGGCGTAATTGACGCGTTCTTTTTAAAAGTATACATAGACAATGTATACTAAAAAGAAAAATTCCCTGTATATGTTTATTCACGGCTGTAGCCGTCTTCCCACTTCTAAGCGCCACCTTTGCCGGGCCTGTGTATTGTGTTCTTCCAAATCTCGTGTTCTCATTGATTCTCGTATTCCTTCGTTCCAGGACCGTCTTGGTTTTCTTTTTTCCTTTTACCTGGTGGTTTCCATTTGAATATTCGCAGAGGCCATCTGTCTTCATCCATGCGCATTAGATGACTAAACCATTTGAGTCGTTTCCATTCCACTCTTTCAATTACAGTATCATGTGCATTCATTTCTCTTCTAATCTGTTCATTAGGGACGTGTAATAATCTAGATGTTCTCGCACTTCTTTTAAAGTAGTCCATCTCCACTGCAGTGAGCCTTTTCTTGTTTTCTACATTAAGTGGCCACATTTCACTTCCGTATGTCTTCACTGACTCCACCAGAGTTTTCCAATCTGTTTTTCCCCATTTCTAGATAGATGCATAGTGCATTCAGGCATCCTACGACTCTTCGTCCTTTCTCAATTCTTTGTTTAATTTTATTTGTACCCAGACCTTCGTTTGTGAAAATCACACCCAAATATTTAAATTGTTCTACTAGCTTGATGTTAGCGTCGTCATTTACTAAAACTTGAAATTGGGCTTCTGAATTTACTGCTAACTATTCAGTTTTGTCTACGTTAATGTTTAATCCCCATTCTTCATAATATTTGCATAGTCTTTTTAACATAAACTCTAAGTCGTATGCGTCTTGCGCGATGACAACTTGGTCATCGGCAAAATTAAATAAACAGTAATCTCCTATAGGTACTCTCATGCCTTGAACTCTACGTCTCCATTGTTTAAGGATAGTATCCAGGTGTATATTGAATAATAATGGCGATAAGGAGCAAAATGGAGAATCAAGCTGAAAATTGGAATGCATTCACTTTACGTAAAGCGGAACATTCTCAACGTATGTGAATTACTGCATATTGTAGGAGGAGCTGCTTAAGGAAGCACTTGTGTACTAAGGTCCAAGATCCAACAATTAAAAACATGAATTCATCGTTGATTAATTGTGGAGAATAACCGATTTCTGAACAGTTTCTAATTTTTTTTGAGTTGCCGATCTATATCCTAATCTCTTTTTTCTCCTTCTGTGTTTAGGCCAATGGTCTATTAACTACATACAATGAGGTAGGTTTTGTGAACAGGAAGCTAACCTAACCCGTTGAACAGAGAAGAGAAGTTCCACTACATGGTTTACGGTTGTCAAAGATGTTCGTATAACAACCGGGACCGACGGCTTTACGTGCCCTCTGAAGCATGACCGGTTGCATATGCCACTATATTGGGCCACCTATCCGAGTAGTAACCAGCGCAGATTGAGCAGCACTGCGAATACCCATCGACCGGCGTCCGTAGTGCTCCGCTAAGCAACTGAGTAATATCTCAAATTAATTAAAGAAAAATTTATGTTCCAAATGCTATTCCAAGTATATATTTGATTTTATTTTAAAAATAGGGAAATTAGAAGAACTTAGTTAATTAAGTAATTATTTATTCGAAATTATTAGATAATTGAGTAATCAGATATATAATTATTTCTAAATATAATTTTATTTAAGCATTTTTCAAATTGATTTCCAAGAAAGTATTTCTAATTTTTTCTAAAAATGTATTAAACAATATTAAAACGCTTGATTAGTTAATTTGGGATTGATGAATTTTATTAATTTTATCTGTACTAATAGGGTAGTTCGATATTTAATACATTTTAAACCAAT
>JABXWE010033958.1:0-14043 GCA_014611495.1 Limonius californicus
AAGCGTGTATCCTTGAATGTGTATGACATTATCAGTGACCCTTGGAGATAACCAAGTTTCAGTCACTCCTATTACATCATAATTGGCAGCTAACAATAACTCTTTAATTCCCACAAAATCATTTATGAGTGATTGTGCATTAAAATGAGCAATCCTTAATATGCTACCAGTCATTTCATATTTTTAAATGTAATATTTACATTAAGGTATATAAAAAATAAAAAATAATGTATATATAGCAAATAATAATAATATAATAATAAATAATTTTTCATATAACTTGGAATTATTTGGTATAGAAAGAAAAATAAAAATGATTGCACACGAAATATTTTAACAATTTTTCCTACAAAACTTAAATTAATTTCATATTGCTTAATTTCAACGAGCCATAATGGGAAATTAAGATACAAGACACACAATAAAAAAGCAAATAAATCAGAACCCTCAGCAAAACAATTTAAATAAAATATTTTTAAATTTTGTTTTATAGTCCACGCACATATGGATGTATATGGAAAGTATACATAGACAATTTCATATACAATGTATACTTAAAAGAAAAAATCCCTGTATATTTTTTATTAGCACTTTTGATTTAACCGAAGGTAACCTTAGCTTTCTAATTTTTAAAATAAACACCTTATGTATTTTTACGTTTCAAATGAGATTTTGGCCGAAAGCCTATATTAAAAAGAAGAAGAATCTGTATTTAATTTTCAGTCATCCATGTTAAGTTTAAAGCAGAGCAAAATCTATTCAATAATTTAGAGTTATATGAATTTCTCAAAATTATTATATTCATTTCTAAATTATAGGAATAGGGTGCACACACCCTTTTTCTAAACGCAAGGTTTTTTTGTATCTCCCTCCTTTGCTGCATACAGGACCATTTTAGCTAAATAAACTATATTCAACTGAATAATTTATTGGCAAACTTGTACAAAGTCTTTGGTATACCACCTCTTTTCTGTAGATCCAGGTCATTCTATGCCCCACCTCTTTACTGTACACAAAATCACATACGCCCCCACCCCCAACCCCCGATTTCTTTGAGCAGGATTGTTTGTTTCCACCCCTTTTCCGCACACTAAAAACACTGTATATAAAATTTAACACAATATTTATTTACAAAGCAGTAGCAAACCTTTTCTACCCCACTTCTTTATAGTATATAAGAACACCTTGTACAACATTTAACACAGTAATTTATTGAGAAATCTGTACAAAGTCTTCAGTATCTCACCCCCTCTCTGTAAATACAAGTCCTATCCTTACCTCTTTCCTGTTCACAAGGCATTATGTACCCCATCCCTTTCTCTTTAAGCAGGAATTTCATGTTTCATATAAATAGAGGCTTGTGCGTTTGTTTGAAACAAGGTTTTTTGTATTCTACTCCGTTTCTGTATATCCGGGCTCCTCTGATTAAATACATCTTGAACAACATTTAACAGAATAATTTATTAGTAAATCTGTAGAAAGTTTCTGGTATCCCATCCCTTTTCTGTATACATGTCCCACTTATTTAGTGTACATAAGGCCTTATGTACCCCACCCATTTCCTTTATGCAGGATTGTTTGTTCCTACTCCGTTTCCCTATACAGGAACTTTTAAGAGTAAAAACACTGTATACAAAATTTAACACAATATTTATTTACAAAGCAGTATCAAACCTTTTCTACCCCACTTCTTTATAGTATATAGGAACACCTTGTACAACATTTAACATAGTAATTTATTGACAAACCTGTACAGGGCTTTTGATACTCCACCCCTGTTTTGTATACAGAACTTTGTATGCCTTATCTGTTTCATGAACATACAGGTTTGTGTACCCCACTACTATTTTGTACACAGGGATTTTGTATTCCACCTCGTCTCTGCATATCTAGGCTTCCTTGACCAAATACATCTTGAACATTAAACAGAGTAATTTATTGACAAATCCCTACAATGTCTTGTGCTATTCCTCTCCTTTTCTGCATACAGGTCATTCTCCGTCCCACCTCTTTCCTGTACACAAGGCCTTATGTAGGTACCCTACCCGTTTTCTTTGAGCAGGGTTTCTTGTTCCCACTTCATTTCCATATGCAGGGCCTTTTATAACTAAATACACTGTATACAATATTCAGCACAATATTTATTTAAACATTTACACTGAACCTTTACTACCCCGTTCGTTTATAATAGATAAAACCGTTTGTACATTTAACACTATAATTTATTGACAAACCTGTACAGGGATTTTGATAGTCCACCGCTCTGTTGCATAGAGAACTTTGTACGCCTTACCTTTTTCATGAATATAAGGGACAATTTTATATTCCACCTACACCTCTTTCCTGTACACAAGGTCTTATGTACTCTACCCGTTGTTTTCTTTGTGCGGGGTTTTCAGTTCCCACTGCACTTCTATATTGAGGGTCTTTTATAACTACATACACTGTATATGAAATTCGACACAATATTTGTTTAAGAAGTTGTAATGAACCTTTTCTACCCCAATCCTTTATAATAGATATAAACACCTTGTGCAACATTTAACACTAATTTATTAACAAACCCATGTAGGGCTTTAAATAGTCCACCACATGACTGTATGCCTTATCGTTTTCATGACCATAAGGGCTTGTGTGCCCCACAACTATTTTCTATACAGGGTTTCTGTATATTACCCCATCTCAGTATACCAAAGATGCTCGGATCAAATACATTTTAAACAACATTTAACAGAATAATTTATTGATAAACCTGTACAAAATTCGCCTTTTAAATAAATTACAATAAGTCAAGTAACAGAGAATAAATATGCAAGTGTACGTGCATATCTTCAGTTTAAAATGGTAACTCTTCCACTGATTTAGCTCATCTATGTACAGAAACCGATTTCGGAAATCTGTCGGGAGCTCAAATTTGCTAGGATTGGGAAACAAAGAAAGGTAGAAGTCGTACAGTACTGCTCTGATTAATTCATTTTCCCCCATCTTCGATTCATCCATGTTGTCATTTAAGCACACAAACTTCCTGAAATAATTTCGTTATTCCTGTAAAATTGTTAGGAAGAAATTACTCACTTTGTGTGTCGCCGAATCTCGTCCAAGTGTCCAACGACCTCACTTATGTTGGAATTTAACATTTTGAAGGTCACATGGCTGCTCTGAGCATTACTGATGATCTCATATTTGTATTTATGTGTTAAACTAAATTGTTCTTTCAAGATTGTTGACAAAAGTGGGCAGTTTATGACCAATTGCTTGGATACAGTTGGCTAAAATTTGTTTTTTTTTGTATACACATGGGAACTAAAGAAATTACTTACAAGTTTAGAATCGACATATCGTTCAAACTGTGGTGTGGTGACATCGGACAGCGCCTGGTACTTGGAACAATTTAGCAACATGTCCTCAAAGTGATCAACTGTTGCATAACTTAAAGGGAGATCATAAAGCTTCGTTAGAATTGTTCGAATTTCTCGATCAGACCATGTGCTAGAACAAAAAAAGTTGCAGCATTCACAGGCTCTCGCAGATAACGGTGTGAGTTTAAATTTTTTTTTTTTTTACTTAACATTAAATATTTTTGAATTCCTAATGAAAAATGCACATAAAATATTGAAACGTATGACTTTCCAATGGATCACTCTGTATATTTTTAAATGTCCTAGTAGAGTTTATATTCTGAGTACATTTCCAAAAATTCGTATTTTTAAAAATCAAGATTTTAATTCCAAAAATAACTTCTAACCAAGTATATCATCATTCCGTAATTGGAATTTAACAGAAATAAAACAGCTGACTACCATTAATTTAACAACAATTGCAAGTGTGACTAGACCAATGCCTTCTGCAGCTTATTTTACAATTTAATAACTTTATTTTTCAAATATGAGGAGTGTTCAGTTGTAAACAGGAATATTTATATTAACACCCCAACTGAAGACAATTCCAAAAATTATTATAATTAATTAAAAGTTGGATGTGACTCTTGTTAACATATTCATAGCAACTGTTTCACTATAATATTATTTTGACAGTTACAATGTCTGAAAGTTCTATCGTTGAAGCCTAGAACAATATATTTGAATCAAATTTCTTGCGAATGAAGTCGTAAATTCGACTGAAATTCTTACAAGATCCGAGCACAATACGGCGATCAATGGCTTACTAAAGTCCGTTCCAATTGATAAGGCGAGAGTATTGTGAGTTAAGGCAGTGGCTTGCTCTGCTCATTGAGTCGCCTTACACTGCCATTGCCATACGTCCGAAAATTTTAATATTTAAATGTTAACCAGAGAAATAATTTTATGGACTTTGTAACGCGGATAACGCGTTAAAGTAATTACACAATTTTTTTCAGTGATTGTAGAAACGATAACGAAATGTTAATACTTTTGTTTTGAGAAAAACTCTATTGGGAATAAAAAATGTTTCCTGAACGCCACTGCTCATTTACCTGACAGTAAAACACAAATTACAACACCTAATTTATGCCATTCCGCATTGTTTGCTTTGGCCTTATTGGAATGAGCTATAAAAGGTGTTTTAGTGGTCGAAAACTTTTAGAGACGCGAGAACTCTTGTAGAAAATGAGTCTCATGTATGACGAGCTACAACTTCGGTTAAACGTGAAAATAAAGAAAACATTAATGCTCTTATTCAGCAAGACAGACGAGCAGTTTGTTAAATTTCTCAAAATTTACTAATTCGTGTTGGAAGTGTAAAAACATTATAATAAATTAGTTAGAAGTATTGTAAGGTGAATTCCAGGTGGATTCCGCGCTTGTTGGCTGAAGAACACAAGTTAAATCGTTTGCAAATCGCTTCTTCTTCTTAACTACAGTAATATGAGAGAGATGAAGATGAATTTTTGAACTCAATTCTGACAACTTATTGAAACCGTGGTAGGTACATTATTTTATGCTTGGGTCAAAATGTGCAACCATGTAGTGCTGTCGCCCCACATATCCAAAGCCAAAGAAAGCAAAACTATGTCGTCAGCTGGTAAAGTAATGGCAAAATTTTTTTGACATTCGCAAGGGGTGCTGTTTGTTGATTTCCTTACAGAACATCGTACAATTAATACAAATTAATCGACACTTTTGTGTAATGAAGTTAAGGAGAATTTTTAACCCGGAAAAGATTTTGGTCACATAACATTATCGTAATTATTCAAGAGTGGATACGCATGCAACTCAAAGGCTTCTTCAGGAAGGTATTAGAAAAAAGTGCATTGCTAGGCAGGGGAAAAACATCAAAAATTAATATAGTTTTCACAATTTAATATTGCTTTTTAATAAATAAATTCCTGTTTAAATTTGAACACTCCCTCATACAGTAGTAATAAAAAGTTACGAAAGCAAAAAATTTTAAACTAGATGGGGCTTATACTTTAGAACTAAACTTACCCAGAGCTATCGGTATCAAATCTGTCAAAAATTTCACCAACGCTCAAATTCTTCCTCTCATTAATCAGATAGTAGTAGTAGCTGAAGGCAAACTGTATGTCATCTTCACTACGCACCCTATTCCTAGAGGTCTTCGAAAACTCCTTTGCAAATAAGTCTTGCAAATCCATCATGACGTTCTTATCAATCATAATAGGAGAATGTGCCGGCACATATCTCGACTTAAACCCATACCTTAAGTTGTAGATGCGATTGGTGTGTTGAAGCGACGCCCCATACGCATCAATGTTAGCATTGATGCCTCTGATTTTTTTCACCAAAGTTGAATTACTTATGTTCAGCACAGGGCCGACATCCTTGTTTCGATACCTCCGTCTGCGGCTCAATTTGTTGTGCAGAATCACGTTCTTGTTGTGCCGCCAAACGATATTTGTCAAATTTGACGTGCTGTTGCTGTGCAGGAACAATTTAATACTTGCGAGGGTGGGAGCCAGTTTAAGGGCGAGTTTTGAGTTGTTCAAGGGCTTTGGTAGGTCGTGGTTTACTACTTTATTCCACAATTTTGATGTTATGTTTGCTTTTAAAGCGTTTAAATACTTTTTGGTATTAGCATCATCGTGCATATATCTTTGGCTATCTTTGGTGCTGTTAAGTACGTTAAGTTGAAGGTATTTTCCAGCATTACTACTGGTTTGTTCGTTTTGACTAGAAACGTTTCGTTGAGATATATTAAATATGTTGTCATCGCCTTGAAAGTCGCTTGAAATGATTTCTTTGGAGCTCATAAATGGTATAAAGTTTTCGTCCCAAGGATTTTGCATCTAATAAATAAATTAATTATATCAGTTTTTATAATCAACCTTTTTTACCAGGGCCGATCCGTAGGGGCAATTGTACAGCACACAGGGGCGCTTTATTTGAGGGCGCATTTGAGTAATTAATATAAATATATATAATTTTTTGAATAACAAATTCATATTTTAAGTTTGTTTTCGTCTTTGTTATTTTACCTTGAAATTCTGAGCAAAGCTAATGGTGTTACAAAGAATGGAAACACTAACCTATAAGGAAAACTTAATATAATTCATGTTGTACTGTCGTGCAAACTGGTATTTCACTGGAATGCTCCAGAATATATAACAAAAATATCTACAACCTTATTCATGATGTCGCAGTCTCCCCCATCCATCTGACAATTAGCGTTGTAGCAAGCAGAGTCACACTGACCATCCCCAACGTACACCCAGGGGCAATCAACAGCACACATGGGCAGCGGCCAGGCAAGATATATCAAAAATCCCCTCGACGATGAACTAAAATCGTCCAAAAACATGGGCCCTCCAAGGAATATGTCGTCGTTGAAATAAATGAAGCGGTCAGACAATCCTGGAATTCTTAACCTCACATTACGGAAATGCAAAAGTGGAAAGTTGAAATAAAAACCTGTGCAAGTGTGATTCAATCGCAGGGCTGGAAAACGTGGGGAGATCGAACGAATCGATAAAGATGTCCTTGTGGCTGATTAAAGTAACCTTGTCGTAGTCTAGATTTAGCCAGTATGGTATCTGACCATTGGTTACTATGTAGACGTGGTGGATCCATGGTGCGTACTTTTCAAGCGATCTGTTAAATTAAGCAAAATATAAATCCGGACCTTCGAGCCAAACAGTATTAAGTCCCCCTTTTCAAATGTTGGGGTTATGAATGATCTTCATGTATTTTTATTGCTTTTTTCAACACAACTTAATACTGCTTTACTTTAAATCAGTAGACATATTATGTCTTGTTATTTTGTTCTTAATAATAATTAATAAAGTCACTACCATGACATCAAAGAATCAAAAAAGTTAGAAATGAGACAAAGGGGCAGGTACTGCTTACTATTTTTTTGAGTCAGCTTCAAGGCCCTTAAATCATCAAGGCTGTATAGATTTCGTAGACACAAAACCACAGTATAATCCTCTAAGAGGATTATACTGTGACAAAACCACGATATTGATGACGTTCGAGTGTGAAATTTAAATAATTTTAATGTACGCCATCTACGTTTCAATGAGGTACTATAAATACGAAATCCCCTGATTCCAAACGTCACAACGACTGACAACAATCGCGACAATCAGGCTGACTAAGCGCGTTATTGTGCTCGCTTGAGTACTTTATGCAAGTCAGTGCCGGTATGTTTTCAGTTATTATGGCAATTGTTGTTAATATTAACAGATAAAGGAAGAGGTAAGTTATAACAGTGGAATTTTAATTAGCAACTATTATAAATCAAATAATTACAGCATGGTATGGGACACAAAACAGAAAGAAAAGAATATAAGCATGTTTGTATTTCCTAATTTCCAGTAAGATTTAGAAAGGCTGCAGCATTGGATGGCAGCTTCAAGAAATGAGAAGCTGTTTTTGGTATCAGCACCGAAACTAATGAACAAAACAATTTGCCAAAAGCATTTTGAAACTAATTTTTTTGCGAAATTTAATGTCAGTTCGTTAAACCCTATTGGTATTAAGAGTTACACGTTCAGTATTAATAAAACATATATAACAATAAAACAAAACAACAACTATATCAGCAAAACAACTGTTAATACCGCTGAAATTAAGAAATAATTAAATTTAAATAGATAATTTTAAAAACATTCCCCGTCCTCGAATCGAAACCGGGCTTCTCGCATGACAACCTGGCACTTCAACACTTCCAATTAACCTATTTGTTCTGCGATGTCATTAGTATACATGGTGTTATTGAATTGCAGGGACAAACTTCTAGGGCTTAAAGTATACATGAAAACAAATATTTTTTGTTAATAAATGTATGGCCAAAAGTGTTTCCTTCCAGGGCTAGAGCTTCTCAAAGATTCTTTAAGAAGCGCCTAAATGTAGGCAACTCAATATACTACATACTATTTGTTTCCATAACGACGGAAATTAATACAGAATAAATAAACCCCTCTTTCCCACTACTCAAATTCAAATTAAATTTAAAATAAATTAATTAACAAAATGTTTCAAAAGTAAGAAATAGAAAAAACCAAAATTACAAAGCAAAAATCAACTATTTGAAAAATTTACAACAACTATTCCAAAAATTAACAAAATTATAGTAAATGTTCAAAATGTCGCCCCCCAGCTTCTACACACGAAGCACATCTAAGAAGTAAATTCCTGCACACTGCTCCAAATATACCAGGAGTCATAATTATCAAAAAAATAACAGAATGAATTATATCGAATATCAAGTTGTGTCAAAATTGACGTTATTTGAATGCATGTAACTCTAGATCGTTTTGTTTTTCAAAATTCCGTGTGAGCTGTACAAAATAATTTAAAATGCAATTTGGTTTGCCTATTTTCAGGTACTTCTTAAAGAATCTTTACGAGGCGCTATTTTCTAAAGGAAACAGTTTTGAATTTTGATTTTTTATATTGCTTAGTTTTAAAACATTTTGTTAGGTAATTAATTTATTTTAAATTTAATTTGAATTTGAAAAGTGGAAAAGAGAGCTTTATTTATCCTGTATTAATTTCCGTCGTTATGGAAACAAATAGTAAGTAGTAAATTAAGTTGCCTACATTTAGGCGCTTCTTAAAGAATCTTTGAGAAGCTCTATCCCTGAAAGGAAACACTTTTGACCATGCATTTATTAACAAAAAATGTTTATTTTCATGTATACTTTAAGCCCTAGAAGTTTGTCCGTCCAATTCATTAACACTCTGTATATAATAGCGGTACATAGCGGAATAGGCTTCTTAATTAATTTGATAATTGATATAAATTAAACAAATGAATGCCGTAGTGACTGCAATCTACAACAGTTGATACAAACTAATTTGTAATTTAAATATTTCAGGAGAACTCCTTAACTAACAGATTTTTTAAAAATAGAGTGATACAAAGAACGACGTTCCAAGCAATAGTCAACACTATTAAGTGTTAATTTTTGAAAAAATACTTTTTATAAGCAGTTCAAAAAATTATTTAACTTCGTCGGAATAGCCATAAAATATTTTTGATAGTGCCTATGTACAGGGGGCACTGCGTATTAAAATCTGTCCAAAAATAGTTTTTCTAATATTTCAAATAATACGATATCAACGTATTAAGCTGATTCGTCTTAGCAGACTCACCCTGTATATCAGTTTTATTTAAACAGTATTATTCTGTCCGCCCAGAATTAATAAACTAAATATTGACATTTAAATAAACCCTTACAATAACTACATACATCATTTTACGAGCCCCTACGCAAAATAGTTCGTCTAGTGCCATATTTTATTCAACAAAATGTTTACACTTATCACGCTTGTCTACTAAACGGTTTGTGAAAGGAACAATTGGTTTAAATTTTAAGTACATGGAATGCCATTTATTTTGCCCTACATAACATTTTAAATTAAGCGTTAATACTAACAATTATTGAAAACTTCACCGGAAGTTCAAAAGCAGAAAACTTCGTCTGCTAACAAAATGACGCACAATAGTTCGTCTACCACTGCGTAACGTCGCCTTTATTGTTTATAACTGCTCTTATTCTACGTGGCATGGTCTGCACCAGCTCTTCACATTCTTCAGGGGTTATGGAATCCCAAACTGTCCGAATTTTGTTTCGCAAATCTTCTTTTGACCTCGCTGGATCCTGCCTAAACTTTTTCTTCATTTTCCACCACAAAGTTTCTATTAGTGACAAATCCGGACTGTTTGCCGGCCATTCCATTATGGGAATGTTATTACTGCAAAACCAAGCCTTTATGGTCTTTGCAGTGTGGCAGGCAGCCCCGTCTTGTTGAAAAATATAGCTGCCGTCAACACTTTGCAGAGTCGGGATGGATGGTACTAGGTTTGTTTCTAAAATTTCCTGGTATCTGGCAGCATTTACAGTTCCATCTATGAACCAACGCCTCTTGCAGACATGCAGCCCCGTATCATTAATGAAGCTGGGAACTTGACCTTTCGCTTTAGGCAGTCTTTGTGAAACGCTTCATTTTTATTACGAATTACTCTTTTTCGTTCATCTCCAACTGAAACTTCAAATCTCGATTCATCGCTCCAAATAACTGATCTCCATTGTTGAACTGTCCAATTTTGATGATCTTTAGCAAATTTCAGCCTACGCTTTTTTTTGTGCAAGCGTCAAAAGCGGTTTTCCCTTTGCCTGAAAAATCAAAATACCCCGAACTACAAATGGCTGTTGCAGACATTTTTAGTCACTTACCGTGTAAATCTTAAAACCCATTCTTTTTAACGTCCTGTTGCATGTATCAACGGAAACATTTTTTCCTATCATTTCTCGCCATTTTACTGTTAATTCTGCTACACGAGCACGGCGATTTTGTTTAACAAGTTTTTTAAGTACTCTGTGTTCTGCTGGGGTTGTTATGCGAGGACGACCAGATTTTTTAAGTGTTGCAACACTACCAGTTTTTCTGTTATGCTCAATAATAGCTTGAACGCTAGATCTAGGTAGATTTATTTCCCGAGCTATTTGGTAGGCAGATTTTCCGTCTAGATGACCTGTTACAATAATTTTTCGCACTTCTTCAGACACTGGTTTTCCACGACCCATTGTAAACACAAAACCTGTCACGCAGCAATATTATTTGACAGAACAACTTATTCCATTTGTTGTTCCGACTATCAATTGTTTACGTGAATTCTCGGCCAACCAAGATTAAGAAACTGAATGATGGACGAACTATTTTGCGTTATTTTATGAACAGACGAACTGTTCTGCTTTTGTACTTCCAATGAAGATCTTAACTATTTTCAGAATTAGCAATTATTTCGAAATCTTATATAGGGCAAAATAAAAAGCATTTTATATACATAAAATTGAAATAATTTATTCTTTTGAGAAACCGTTTGGTAGACAAGTTATGGAAGTTGAAAATTTTTGTCGACTAAAATATGGCACTAGACGAACTATTTTGCGTAGGGGCTCGTAAATGCAAATATCTCGTTTGTTATCCATTTTAGGTTTACAATTGTATAACAGTTTTTTTTAAGAGACAAAGCATTTTTAAAGAGTGAAAGGTTATATAACCGAATGAGTCTCAAAACCAAATTGAAACATTTTAAGACAATGTTTTTACTGCTTGAAAAAGAAGTTAGGCATCTTGTATTGTATGTCCAAAATAATTATTGTTTAAAACTGAATTGTTTTTATTAAACCATGTTTGTTCTGTAGCTAACAATATCTGAGCCCATTAACTAATCCTGCATTTAAAAACTAATGTCATACTAAATTATTTAAATGGAATTTAATTTAAATTTCGAAGATCCTGGAAGAACACCTTGAATTATAAAGTAACTATAATCCACAGCTTTGTGATGCAGATTATTCATATAAACTAAAATGACAGGATAAAGAAACTTTTAAGATTTAGGACAATACCAAAAGGCTTATGGCGGAGTTGCAAAAAAGCCTATCCATTTATCCATTAAAGAATTTCTTAGAATTTCTATTCTTTAAACCTTTGAACTTTCACTTATACAATCTATAATGCAACTAAGAAATCAGTATCTTTTTTATTTTGGTACGAGTCTATAACCTGACATGAAAGAAATTAAATGGCATTACGTATTCTGAAATGCATTTTAACTTACTTCTGGATCTTGGTTTCAGAATTTGAAAATCACTAAACAGCAACATTTTTGATATCCCATATAGTTCAGGTACGTAAAATTTTTAACAGAAGCACTTGGAGTGTATTAGCCTTTACTAATCAAGAAAATCTCATAGAAACTAATTTCAATAAAGGCCATAAAATAAAGTCACACAGAGTGAAAGGCACTAAAATACTAACTTACTGTTGCTGGTGGAACTAATAAGATAGATATTGAAACTTTGGTTAGATGTTTGTTACTACAAAATTCTTAGAACCAAATCCCACAATAATTAAAATACAATTTAAATTATAAAAATAGGAGATTGGTTTAATTATTAAGTTGAATTATTTAGCAAAGCATAAATAATAAAATAATAAACAATACTTTCCTATTTACAATAGAAAATTTGATCAAACAAAACCACATTACACACCCATAAATTTAAAAAAATGTCACCTTTACTTCGAGGTCCGAAAATTAATATTGGTCTAACTAGTTGCATACCAACTAACCTTAAGGAAAACTTCAATTCATATTTATCATCAAAGCGCTGATTGGAATAATCCTGCGTCAACGTGGAATTAATTTTCAGGTACTCGTGAAGGCTTTGTATAAATTTTGGATCGGAACCGTTCACCCATGTGTACACGACATCGATGGGTTCGCTGAAAAAATACTTTGGTTCCACGTGTACGAAGAGCTTATGAAATACCTACAACAACTTGCTGTTAGGCTGTAAAGTTAATAGGGCGCAAATTCAGTGCTTACTTGTATGAAACTTGAGAGTGCAAAAATTAACATAAATGCGATTAATACTACAATTATCTTATGTTTTAGGATAGAACTAGTGACACAACATTTCACAACCATCTTTCTTACTTGCTTATCGTTAAACTATGAAAAAATTGCTTAGAAAAGCAAAAGAATGATTTTAGCAATCACATCGTTGAGGTTATGTAATTTGTTTACTAAATAATTTGAGACTAACTCGGATGCTTACGGCAAGAATATCTGAAACGACATAACACGAAATTGAAACGAATACATTCTGTATTGTGTGTTGCCTAATCAGCAGAAGAAATGCAAGTATAAAATTACGAGTGTTTGTTGGTAAAAAATTTTCCAAGCTGAAGTTCTACGAAAGTTAAACTAAAATGTAAGGAAACCAAACTCCACCCCTTTTGTATAGTGTTGTCACTTCCTAATATTTACATTGTTGACCGGGGGACGCAAAAATGTTGACCGCTAGATGGGAGCAGGATCACTAAGGTACATTAAATATGACAACTCAATTTTGTCAAATGTCACAAGAATAAAATTTGAAAATTAAATAATTATTATACAAGTGTCTTACTTGGCATATAAGTCACGCAAGAAAATATTAGTCCACGAGGCGATAGCCGAGTGGAATAATTTCACAAATACCCTCTCAAGAGTGTATTCCTTTGTTAAATAATATTTTTATCAGCAAAAATGTTGAATTAACAAAACGAAATGAGTTAATTCAATTATTAGAACTTTGTATTAATCATAATTATTTTATTTTTAATGATAAAATTTATCTTTAAAAAAACGGTTTACTAATGGGAAGTCCAATTTCACCACTTTTAGCTACTTATTTATGGAATATTTAGAAGATCAAATTTTTGAATGAAATCAATCGAAAATTATATTTTGGTTCCGTTACGTTGATGATATTTTAGCATGATTTAATAGTTTATTGGTGACTTCTTAACGTTTATTAATACTCTACACTCAAACATAAACTTTACATTAGTAACAGAACAAAACAGATGATTAATTATTTAGACTTTAACTTAAAAATTATTTTCAAAAACAAACTCCAATACCCTATTTATAGAAAACCTGCACAATCAGATATCACAATACCACAGGACTCATGTCACCATAAAACACATAAATTAGCAGCCTATAGGTCACTGATACATAGAGCTTTAACAGTTCCCCTAAATAACACTGATTACACCAAAGAGATTTCGATTATTAAACAAATTGCACACAGTA
>JABXWE010033959.1:0-26217 GCA_014611495.1 Limonius californicus
TAGATATTTACAGCAACCGCCTTATTTAACCCTTCAATATGAGTTCATCAGTTAAACCAGATTCATCGTTAACCTTCATGATTCCAATGTTTATTGTTAGATCAAGAAAATTGTCGTCGATACCTTCATGAATCTGCCAATAATTTGTTCTTTAAATTGTGAATATAGTGTAGACAAAACTACTTTTACTGCAATTTCTGAATGAGTGGTTTATCTATAACAGGAAGCTCTTGTCTGTAATTACAGCAACATGTAGAATTACATGCTATAATTTTCTTCTAATTGGATTTCATTGTAGCAGATTTTTCTCCGAAGAGTACATTTAAAACTCGCTGTTTCATAAGAGTTTTCTACAACTAAGAAGCTTGTATTTAACAGTATTACTTTTGAAATTGTTCGGTTTTCTACTAAATCCTGAAAACATCTGCCTGTCTATTTTCAAACATAATATTAAATTTTTAGAATATACCACATCTAAGCTCCCTTAATATACTATACAACTAGCGTCAAAGCAGTGGGCATGTGTTGAGTGTGTTTACGATCCTTATTTACTGTCATGTATACTGTATGTAATTTTCCGAGGCATAAATTTTCTAGTGGTGTAAGTTCGCTGTCGATAATCTAAGATAACCGAAAATTTTCGTAAATAAGTGGTTTTCCACCGCTCCATTTATTTTTATCTAGCCGCCTTATATCCATCCAATTTTACTTTATTTGGCTCATTAAGTATTTTGCAGGAGCCCGAGGAACGGAAAATTTCATTGTATTGGCTAAAATACGAGAAAGGTCAGGTTGCAGCCCTATTGACTATTCTTTTATTTGTTTGTTCCTAAGCCATTATTTTCTTTTCGTTAAGTGCGCCCAACCTATTTATTTATTTAGGTTCCCAATCAATAGCCCGCATGCTTTTAAGACAACACATACATCTATCCATCCCCTTAATGCATTCCCTCCCGGCTCAAATTTAAAACGCAAATATCGGGGTTGTAAACAACTTTAATTGCCTTGTATTGCGTACCACAAATCAAGGGATAAATGGGGGAATTCTTTATACAGGAATGCACTTTGGCGCATCAAGTGGTCAATCCCCCCATACGCTGGAGATATACGGGGTAATTTCATGCGGGCGGCATACAAGCTGAACGAATTGCTTTTACTCAGTGGGAAGTTCTTTATACCTACGAATTAATAGGATTTTCAATCATCTCCGACCAGTTCCATAGCCAACAAATAATTATTTATAGCAGATTTCCTTACCGCTCAAAAGGAACTTCTACAAATAACAAATGTACGTTGCTTTACAAAAGCGGTATTTGTGGTTTACAATAAAATGTTTCCTTTTATATTTCTGAACGTTTAAGAATTTATAAAGTAAAGCATAATAATTCGCATATCGAAAATGTTAACCTTTGGTTTTTAGTAAAGAGTTCCTCTTCCACTGTTTCTTTAAAACTGGATTTTCAGATTGTCATTTATATTACACCAGTTTTTAAAATATTGTTACCGTATTGCGGAAAAATGTGCACCATAAAACCACAAAATATGCCTAATAGAATTAGGTCATTTAATATAGGATTAAAATTAAAATTTATATGGTCTTCGATAGTCTGCTAACATAACTTTCCAGGTAGTATCCAACTTACCGTAGTCCTTTATCCACAGCTGAAATTCGTTACTAGCTCTAACAATTTTAGTGATATTTAGGTCTTCACAACTCTCTTATAAAAAAATATGTAAAACAACTGTTCGTATTCACTAGTCAACAACCTTAAGACAAATTAAAATTAGATTGACTAGCCTAGGATTCACATTCTTACGCAATCGAAATTCTAGAGAAAATTCTAAAATAAATAGATAGAAGATGGTATACCGGTTGCAGACATTATTCTTCTGCAACATCTACATAACAAATTCTTTAAACACAATAATTATGCTTACATCTTAGATGCATTCCTAAATTATTTCTTTACGTAATCAGAAGAGGTGACAGTAACTCGGGACTATATGGGGATGGTTAATAATTTCCCAATTGAATTGCTTAATTAGCTGCACAGTGCGAGCCATCGCGTGCGGTCGACCGTTGTGTTGCGAAATTCAGCAACTTTGCTGTAAATTGATCTTCGCAATTTTCTTAAGGTCTTATTTTTCAAGTTTGTTTTTTTCTGGGCTACCCCCCAGTTTGGTTCCATTCCACGAATAAATGAGCTGTATGAAATTTCGGCCAAATAGGATAAGGAGAAGGGGAGCACCTTGATCCCTACATTTGAAAAAAACGAAAAATCACATAAAAAATCGAATTAATTTTTTTAATTCAAAAATTGTTGTACTGAACTAGTTGATTAACCATTATGTTTGACTTAATTATTAATATTCTTGCTGTTATCTTTGATATTACAATTTATACCACTATTATGTATAAAGTTTATTAGACAAATATGACGAGAAAATTACTCTTTCTTTTCAAAATCCTTATTCTTGAATAAAATCTCTTTTTTATGCCCTGGAAACTTATGGCGATACAACCTGAAGCACATACTGCTTCTGTTTCTCATTTTGTTAATAACTTATTGTAATCCACCGTAAGCTCGATGCCTCTTTCAGCCGAATCGTTCACAACTTTCAGTTAATTCACCAGCTGTACAGCGTTGAGGAAATCTTCATTTTCTTGCCACTGTGAAGGATCTGTGTTCAAGAACTCATAACTCGGGTCAAATCTTGTAAAAAATTATCTTGTTTACCTAGAAACAAACTGCTGAGTCCCACTGTTGATCATTTCTGGGATTTGATTAATTCCTACTTGAGCCCTTATAATATTTTCTTTTGATGCTTCTGTCTCACGATTCAATCCATTTTCATTTTTAATTCAGAAGACAAATTATGATCCAAGAATGCCAAGGCAACAGATTCAGGAGACAGGTACCATAAATAATTTTTCAGATTTTGTAAAGCCATACGGGATATATCAGGATCGTCAACCTGATATTTGTGAAGTTTTGAAAAAACCCTGAAATCCAAATACGGTGCTTTGGCTGCAGAAGGAGCGCAAAACCACGCTTCGATATACACACTGACAAGGAAAATACAAATATCACAAATTCGTTCTTTCCTTGTGGTGACAATTGAAATTCATCACGGAATATAAACATTTTCAAGCAATAAATAGCTTTGGCCATCCACCCTTCATGATGGATAACCCCTGGAGCAAGGAAAGATGCACCACGAGATGGTGCTTCTCCAAGGAAGATAGCAGTTAATTCGAAAAATTCTCTATAATCCTCTCTAGGTTGTTGTTCTCTCAAAGTATCTCGAATAAAATCGAGGATTGGAGATACCTCAACCTGATCCAAGTATTTCTTGGCCTTTTCGTGCTCAATTCCAGCTTGGAATTTATTACCATCGATTCCAGACCAAGCATTTTGAAACCTTTTCAAGATTGGTACAGTTATATCTGTAGTTTTACCTAACTTTTCCTTAAAAACGCTTCTAAGAATGATTTCGTATATGTGATGCCTATAAGCTAAATATAAGAGGTCTTTTTCCAAAAAGTTTTCAATCAAAACACAAACATCTTTATAAGTGCCCGTATTTGACGCTGTTCTGTCGAAAACTAATGCTCCCAATACACGGTAGTAGCCTGCAATTTCGTATCCCTAAATTGGTTCTAGATTTCAATAACCGTTTTTCGCGAAGTTTCTCTCGGAAATTGTGAATAGAAGACCTGTGGACTGCAAAATCTTCGGCATCTTGACCTAGCGCTGCCATAGTAGCTGTTAGGATGTGCACTGCTTCCCTGTCACTGATCCTACATTTATCCAAGGCTGCAGCAAGCTTAGGAGTCATTACTGCTTTACGTGCTCTTTTCTTTTTCAATTGTGGCAAAGAAACGTTTGAGACAGTGTTATCAGTTGTTGTTTCTAGAATTTTTCCAAATGGGATCACTCTGAATCAGCACTGCTGCTTGCACTCGACATCATCAACTCGGCAGGTTGATCAGTTGAGTAAAAAAGTTTATGATTTCCTTTTTTCTATGGATTTTCCGAATGTAAAGGCCCAGGGGTACCCGCTCCCCTTACCCGATTGAGCCCAAGTTTCACACAACTCATTGTTTAATGGAATGGAACCAAATTGGCGGGTAGCCCAAGAAAACTAATCAAAACTGAAAAAAAAAATGCTATATAAAAGTCACTCTACGTCGTTCCACGTTCCAGAAAATCAACCAACAATACGCCTTTCCTGTCCCAAAAATCGGTAGCCTTAAGCTTTTGGTTCCCGAAAATTTGCTTGAATTTCTTAGATTTAAGGAATCTTGCATGCTTACACTGCATTGATTGTTGCTTGGTTCTAACGTTTATGCTCGAAATCCAAGACTCTTCGCCAGTGCCAATGTGAATCAAGTAGGTGGCATTGTACGCCGTTTCTGGCAATGTCATACAGTATAGTACGTGAAATTTGAGGAAAATTTGTGACCATCTCCGAAATCTTGAAACTACGATGTTTATAAATTTTCCTGTTTACTTTTTCCTCTATATCGTCGTTGACAACAGAAGGTCTTCATGATGTCGGTACCATCATCAATAGCCTTTCACGTCCCACTACGGGATACCGGCCTCTTCTTCTCCACGTGATTCTTCTCAGCACTGAGATAGTAACACGACACATCTTTAACGTCGAATCCGACCGATAGAAATTCCAGAGGAAGTTTCTAGTATTACGACCCCAAGGTTTGCAAACTAGAATGAAAAATTATGTGTGGTGCATTGCAGCATAATCTACCTGGCAAAGCTGGCAAGTCGAGATTAAACCATAGATAATCGCCGTTTTGCTCAGAAAACGAGCGCTCTGTCTACTGAACTACCGCCACATATGGTAAATTTTGGCACTTTTTGCTTTTTTTTTTCATGGAAATAACAGATCACAGCGCGAATTTCACACTTGCCGAGATTTACAGTCATAGTGTTCATTTTAGTGTTTTATTATACAACTGCATGCAATGACAGAACCATGGCAAATTGAAGCGTGGCTAGCTCATCAACCACTAAAGTACTCCCATAATGCATCAAATTAATTCATTCGGCGAGAATATTTAAAGGGCTCTTCGTTTTCGAATAAGTCTCATATTACGCACCAAATACAAAATGAAACCATGTAAAATAGCAAGTAAATCAAATAATTACTTGAAATTAAAACAAATGCGCAAAAATAGGAAAAATGACTTACTTCGCGCTATAAAATTTGTTTGCAAACCGTTCGTTACATTTTAAAGCGGGCTTCCATTACATTCAGTGTAAATTGCAGTTCTTTTAAAGGCAATTGTTGCAATAAGTAACATTTTACATTACACTCTCAGATACTGCTGGAAAAATTACATTTGCAACTATAGATTTTGAGAGTTAAAGCCCACTATTGAAAAATAATACGAAATTAGTAACCCAATAAAATGTTCTTTTACATATTTACTACTTGCTAATTTAGCATAATTTACATACGAACCCAATACATAAATTATCTCTAACTATAATTACAGGGACTTTAACCAGTATCTTAAACAATTTTATCAATAATTAATAAAATAGTATATACGAAACACTAAAGTCAGGGGTTAATATTATATTCTTTTTCATCTGCAAAATTATACTTGGTTAAACTCGTATCAATATTAATTAACCCAATTGTAATCATTCCTGTGGCAACGCTATGGAGTAACAATTATCGCATTAAACAGTTCAAAATATTTTAAAATGTCGCAAAACAACAGGACCAATTAAAGCATATCCCAATTTGGAAGAAATTCAAATATAACACCATTATATTTTCCACAATTTTAACGATGTTAACTCAATGTTTTTTGGGGTGGTACCTACATCATTAAACGCGCAAAAACGCTTTTTCGGAATGGACTAAAAATACGTAATACGTAAAAATTAACTATAGTAACTAAAATGTAGTAATCATCATTTATTTTTCAGTTAACTGGAAATATATTTTGATAGAAAGCTACTGCCTCTAAATTATGGAAACAAGGATGAAAATACATTGTTTAAGTATTCTTACTCGGCTGAATCCTGTCCTATTTATAGAATTTTGGATGTTCATTTCTCGTTCTGAAGTTTGTAGCTGTAAAACGTGGATGTATTTAAAAGTTAGACTGGTCTATTTAATCTTCTCGAGTGCTTTTTGGTTACGTTTCAAGTTGTTGGGGTTGGGCATTTCCTGTTAATTTTTTCCTTACCAGCTGAATGGATAATTTTTTTGGCTTGCGGAATGTCGCTGCTTTCTCGTTTATAGGATCTAATACTAAGAGTGAATGAAAACCATTGCCGAAATTAAGTATTTTACGCTTTTAATTTATCTATCTATTTCTTGGGATTATTTTTCTGCCCTAGATAGAGCTCTTCTGGGAGCAAAACTATATCAATTAAGTGGTGAGCACGTTTTATGCACCCTCTCCCTTAATAATAAGGTTTAAGTAACAATACATGATTTGTATTTTTTTTTCTACAACCAACAACCTTCACAGAGAACTTATTATTATGTGCCTTACATTTGTTTCTATATTTAATGTTATGACCTAACTCTGTTGGTTGTGCAAATCTAGAAAAAAAAACTTATTAGTTAATTTGGTTAAGTGCACTAATTAAAATCGGGGCCGGCCTCGTTAAAATTAGAAACTTCGGAGCGATGTTTACCAAAACTGTAGGGTATCTTGTTGCTTTTGCTTAGTAGCAATTCATTAACATAAGTCAGAGAATTTGTTAATTGAACATTTAGGCTCTTGCAAAAAACGAATCTTCTATTACGACGAACTTTCCCCACTTCTTTGAGATGATTGTAGTTTTGATTTCGTTGTGATACAGTAATATATATATATGAAATTTATAAATTGTTGTTTCATCTGCAATGTGCAATTAGAATTCTGTTCATATGCGGTTTTATTTGGGTTACCTCCGGGTCAGACGTTTACGTTTGATACATAGCAATTTTTAGGACAACTTACATTGCTTCGCCGGATTTGATATACAATAATCGCTTGAACCACATATGTTTGGGATCCACCCAACCGCAGCAGCCAGTGATATCAACTTTAATTTTGGGTATACTGCCGTAGAGGTTCAACACTATTATCTTTAGTTACAAAAATATATACCCTTGGGGAATCCCTTACTACCACAACATTTAGAACACCTAAATATTGTGGTCATAAGGGGTTTTCTCAAGGTTGTGTATACTTGAACCACAGGCTCCGTTTAATCAGAGCAAACAAGGTGACATTTCACAATTCAACACTAGCGATATATTATTTACAATATAATAATAGAGAGATGTTTTTAAAACAGTGGGTTTTTTAACCTTGTTTTAAATTAGATAATGTGTTACTATGACAGAAAATAACAAGTGCTGTTTCCGCTATCACTTTTAAATAACATTTTATTTTTCCGTTCAAAAAACATGGTTTTGTACTTAGATGGGCGCATTTGCCACACTCAATGTTATTATGAATTCAAAAAAGCTTATTAAGTGCCGTAGGCACATGTGGAACCATCAACAATTTGCGAAATGAACTTCGCAGTGTAAATGCTTTATTGAAGTTTACTGGTTATTTTAAATAACTGGTTGTGTTGTTAAAAAGAAGCATCGAGAAGATGAAAAACTTCAAAATAATGATAATAAAAATCGTCTCTGTAGACTCTGCGATCAAGAATATAGCAAACACCTTTGGAACAACATCAGCTTGGTTTGGATAGCTCCTAAAATTAATTTATGCAATACAATTTTTTTAAAATAGAGATTAACAGCAAGGAATCAAAGAGAGATGATTCTTGATGCATTGGCAGTTTCAATATTCAGTAAATATTTTCCTGCTTATGGTTATAATTATCTTAAAACATAATTTTTCTTAGGTATAGGAACAACTCCCCCCAATAAAAACAGATATTAGAATAGTCAACGTGGGATCACAGGAGATCCTAGAAATAAGTAAGGACAAAATTACTTTTGCCCTGAAAACCCTAAAAAACAAAAAAGCACCTGGGGAAGATAATATTCTAGCTGAAATCATCAAAGAAGCAGAACCAATAGTGATACCTAAGCTGAAACATCTATATAACACCTGTTTAAAACAACAGGCTATACCTAAAAACTGGAACAATGCTATACTAATAACACTATACAAGGGAGACGACAAGCCTGAAAAACAATTGCCCCATAAGTTTACTATCGCAGGTATACACGTTGTTCATACGAATAATCGCCAAGCGAATAGAAAAAAAGCTGGACTATTACCAACCGGTGGAACAGGCAGCATTTAGAAAAAATTACAGTACATCAGACCACCTACTGACGATGAAAGTCATCATAGAGAAAGCAATAGAATACAACCTTCCAATATATATGGCATTTGTGGACCATGAAGGCCTTCGACTCGATAGAACACTGGGCAATATTTGATGAACTAGACAATACACGCATAGATCACCGCTGCAAAGACTTATTGAAAAACATATATAAACAAGCAAAATCGACAATAAAGTTAAACGAAGATTCACAGCAAATGCATATTAGGCGAAGAATAAGGCAGGGTGATACAATATCACCCAAGCTTTTCACCCATTAGAAGGCATTTTCAAAAGATTATATTGTATGGGAACTAACATCAATGGTGAGAGACTTTCACATCTCAGATACGCAGACGCCATCGTCCTGATCGCCGAAACTAAAGAAGACCTAAAAAGGTGCTTATAGACCTCGAAGTAGAATCAGGAAAAGTCGGATTGATAATGAATCTGGACAAAACAAAAATAATGAGCCCACAACAAATAGAAATAACAGTGAATGGAAAACGAATAGAAAATGCTGAAGAATATGTATATGTGGGACGACAAATCACAACTGAAAACCAAATGAGGATGTTGAAATTGAACGACGAAGATGACTAGGATGGGTGGCATTTGGGAAGCTCAGACATATACTAGAGGATAAGAAACTTCCTCAACACCTTAGGACAAAGATATTCGACCAATGCATACTGCCGGTCTTAACATACGGAGCACAGTCATGGACTCTCACACAACGAGCAATACGCAAATTACAAGTAACACAAGGGCAATGGAAAGATCTATGATAGGCATATTACTTATAGACAAAAAACGAAACGAATGGATCAAACAAAGAACAAAAGTTACCGACATAGTACAAACAATAACAAACAAAATGGAAATATGCTGGATACGTTGCCAGAACAACAGATAACCGATGGAACAGAAAAATTATTAAATGGAGGCCATGGAAAGGTAGAAAAGGAAGAGGTAGACCAATAAACACGCTGGTACGACCACATCAAAAGGGTGGCCGGATTAAAATAGATAAAGGTTTCACAAAATAGAAAGAATTCGAAGAATAAGAGCGAGGCCTATGCCAATTCTGGACGCAACAAGGCATAAGAAGAAGAATATAGGAACAACAAATTACAAGATTAGCAGAACAACCCGTTTACGATTTAGGAGAAAGTTGCTAGTTGATCCAAAAAATGACGAATGTATGTATAAATTAATACACCCCCTTACTTTATGAATGAAAAAATTTATTTTTAAATATACTTACTACCTAGTTATTAAAAATGCTTTTTAGAAACAAAAAAATAAATGCAGTTTGATAATCCAGCGAATATAAATACGATTTACAAGAAATTTTCAAGTTTCGTGATCCTTCATGATTCATTCAATTCAACTTTGAAAAATATATTAGTTGCCACAGTTGAATCGGTTTGCTTGGTGTTTAAAAACCAATCGCTATTAGGTTTACTGTGTGTATGTTCGTGGTAGTACAAAAATTGGGGATGTATTGTTTATTAAAATACGTTTTCCTATTATGTATCGAACTGTATGGAATTGTGGCATGCAATTAATATTGAAATTTACGTCCTCTTGCATAATAGCATCACAATTGTATTACAACTAATAATTAATTCGTTTTGATTATTCATTTTCGTATTTCGCAGTTATAGTGAGTAAATTTTCATGACTTAATTTCCGTTAACCCATTTTGCAGAATCAAAACGAAAATGTATGAACTACCTAAGAGAATTTAGTTAAGCCTTTTCAGGCTTACAGCGATCTTAAAGAAAGTGCAGTTTTACCAATTCCCTATACTTTCTGTAATAAAAATAAAGTAATGATCAGAATGCAGTGTTCTGCAGCAATAAATCACCTAAGATGTTATTGGAATTTTCCAACAAAGGACTGTACAATATAGCCGAGACAACTATTCTTTATGTCCAAATCTTTCATGTTGCTAAAAAGCTGTTTTTAAGAAATGCTCTTAAAAATGTCTCTAAAACAAAGACATTAAACATAGCGGCAAAAATATAAATCACTAACAATTTTCACAACAGCTTGATTAATACTTTAACGTAGAGCGGTGGACATGGAAAATTAATCAACTGCCTTTTCTTATTTAAATATAGCTGCGTTTGTTTCGTTTTCGATTTTCAGTTAATACCGTACTAATTTAAAGTACCATAAAAGAACAAATTACAGAAGACGTTTTTAAAAATTTTAGGAGAACCTTCAAAGAAACTGATTTAAAAAAATGAAGATATGCACAAATCATTATTCCAAGCAACGAGCAACATTAGAATATTTAATAGTGTAATTTCAAAGAACTGTATAATTTAGTTGAAAAAGCCAAAACATTTTTTTGATATCGCCGTACATAGAGGGTACTGCTTATTGTAATCTGCCTAAAATAGTTAGTGCTTCAAATAACTAAGGCATAAAACTTGTTCATCTTATAAACGACACACCCTGTAGATTTCATTAGAAGTTCGAAGCTAACTGTCAAACGTGGTATTCACAAACAATCATTTCGAAGTCATCTTTGTCAAATGATATTACGCTTTGATAATGCCACCTGAAATGGTTAGCGAAACGTCAGCAGCAATCAATTCTACAACGACACTGACGGCTTGTAAGGATAATTTAGTTAGCCACAAATCGCGGAAGCTTGAAACTTCACAATCATTATTCATCATTCTTTCGTCTATTTTCATGATTCCACCATTCGCCCTTTTTGTGAAGGAAGTAGCTGTGAGGACGGCTTTGAGGCTGCGCCATAAGGGTCTGTGGCATACGGCAAGCAGGGGAGTCAGACATACCCGCATCCTAATGAGGCAGTCGTCAAGACCCCTCTTCTAGACGCAATGGTAGACTACCTCCCTCCACAATATGCCTTCAATAGGCACTTCAGTGTTTATGCCAATGCTGAGCCAACCCAGGATATGCAAATATCCATCTTTACCGACGGATCGAAAACAAGGCATGGGACGGGTGTTGGAGTCTTCTCCGAAACCTACGTCACAGTATAGCACTAGGCAAAATTGCTACTGCCTTCGAAGCGGAGGTAGTGGGAATAATGCATGGTGCAAATGCAATTCTTGAACGACAGATCAAGAACCAACGTATTGGTAACTACAGTGACAGCAGAACCGCTTTACTAGCCCTGGGTAGTTGCAAAATTACCTCAGGAGTGTTACTTCAGTGCCGTGAAGCCCGATAGCTCAAAAGATAATGTAATTTCTCTTATATGGGTGAAGGGACATGACGCAAACTACGGCAGTGAGGATGCTGATGAAATTCCGAGACTGGCCTCCGAACAACCTCTTTGTGGACCAGAACCCGTTATTCCTATATCCCTGAGGACATACTGCTCAGCTCTCGCAACAATCAGACGATCCATGTCGGGAGACTTTTGACGTGATATGGCCGAAATGAGCAACACCCCAGTGGCGGATGTTGTTACGGGCCAAATGAGCTTTTCGTCGACCCGTAACTGGATAGGTGGAAAAGGCGTGTACAGAGTGGGTCAATTAGTGGGCGCCACCTTCCAAATACAGCTGATTGTAGGTCCTCGTGGAAGGCCGAGAGGCCAGCAGCGTACGGGAATCGGACTCACCTTTATTGTGCCTCCTCCTATATATATGAAGCTGGCAAAATTCATGCACAAACAAATACAAATACAAAATAATAAAAGATATACTGAATTTTAAAACACATATAATGAAATTATTGGCAATATAAAAGAATGACAGCAAAAGGTGATTTTAATAAAACTATTTTACAGATAGTCAAATTGAGCATTCAAGCACTCGCCGTCACTGACGCGCGTAAATGGTCCGAACGACTACGGGGCCAGCGGCCTCGGAGCTTACACGAATAACACATTGTAGATAATATAATAAACCTTTACATTTAGAAATATAAAAAAACTATCTGCGACTGAAGGTCGCTCTTGTTGCAAGCAATAAAAAGGTTCGGTCACTTGGAATTTTGCAAGTTTACGCGTAAAACAAAGGGTTTCTTTTTCACTACACAAAAAAACTAGTACTTTCTTCGCAACAAAAAACTTAAGTTTCTTCACCTTGATTTGTAGTAACGAGGCGGAAACAGGCACAATTTGGTTTGCGAGCTGCGGGAACCGTCTGGAGATGTTTTCAGATCCGGGCAAAAAAAGGTCGACGTTCTTCGGGAAAATTCCGATACGAAATATCTGATAACAACCCTCGTAGTTTGTAGCAGCAACAGCACTACCAAAGGGACAGGAAATGGGCTCGATATTAATCCGCCAAAGGCGATGGGGAAATTCTCAATGAATTGCTTCTTTTTTGGGTTAAAATCTTAGCGTACTTCTATGAAATCGACACTTGTCGATGTTCTGATTTCGCCCCAGGGTAAAACAGCGAAACAAAAATAACACAAGGGATACCCATCGAAAACCCCAAGCCGCCCCTTACAGCACTCAATTTATTTACGGCCCCCCGATTGATGGAATTTCGAAGACCGGAGTCTGGCGAAGATCTAAGGCCAACTAAAGAGCTAACGCGAAGTGAATGTGCATCTCCTCCAAAAATCTTGCAACATATTACGAAATATCATGAAAAATTCCAGAACAATTTCGGCACGTGAATTCGCAGAAAGCGTCCAAGGCCAGGCGCGAACAAAACAATATTCGGCAATTTCGGCTTACAAAGAGAACTGTAAACATAACTCAATCTTGGGATAACTAAATAGCGAAGACTGTTATTAACATAAAAATGGCAATTAAAATAACGTTTTAGCGGCAATTAGATTGTGACCAATTCAAATGAAGCGGCAATTAAAGCACGATTAATTCGGACGGAGCGGCACAATCAAATGAACATAACAATGTCTTCAAGTACTTCCAAAGGATTGGATGGCTTGGGTGATGCCCAAATTGGGGAGCTGCTGAGGGCACAAAACAATGGGCCCAAAGTGCACGTGAGGTAACTCACCCTCTCAAAAGTTACAGTGGCAATGACAATTTTCATTGATATTTCTAAGATTTCTTTATAACTACTTACAAGAAGTTCTTTTTAAAAGAAATACAGAAGTATTCTTATGATCATCCTTTTTCTTGTCGTAAAATAGTCTATATATTAGAACCAAACAATGCTGTTAGGAAAATAATGGAAAATACTCCTAAACCCCCATTTATGATTATATTATCTCAAACTATGTACCTTCATATAGGAGCCAATCACAGATTGTGCAAATCTGTTGCTCTACTCTTATTGACTGTAATATTTAATATATTACAAACATTCACATATACAATTGTAAAACGTTTTGTAGTAGGTTGGAAATGTTTTAAGCATCTGTAGCAATAAAAAACTTTATTTATTTATCATGTTTTATTATAAATTATCAATGACATGTTCAGAAGTGAGGTTACATGCGTCTACATTGGTTTGCATCTCTTCACAATTTATTAAAACTGTTAAGAGTTTTGTAGTTTTGCTAGCAGTATTTACATAAAAAAATTTACAAATACACATATGAGTTTTCTTATTCATCCTTATTAATTAATTATTGAGTGTCTATTTACGCTTCAGGTACATTTGCTATTTTTCAGGAAAAAAAAGTTGCAACACCCCTACTTTTTTGGAAAATGATGGAAACGGAGTGTCCTAGATACATACAAAATGTATTATAATATAATATCCAGTCGATTCCGGTTAACTCAGTCACCGGTACATCGGAGCAGCCGCTTTTTGGGCCAAATCTTAAAGAACAGAAAGCAAATAAAGGAAAATAACAACAATTTACATCGCTCATTTGGGACATCGGTCCATTTAATCGGGGCAGCAAATTTCCGATTCGAAACATATAATACAATTGCAAATTTCAACGACAAAAGAATTTGTGGAGAGTTTAATATGTGTTCGCTATGACATTCAGTAGATAAAGGCGCTTGAAATGTTTTTTTAAAATACTGTTCATTAGACATCACATATAATTTAATCGGCGCTCCGCCGGGTATTGAAACGCTGATCGTGGAGGATTCACGCGTAGACATCTGACACTGGTGGAGTTAATGTACATTCGGTAACAGCTATACCGTCGCGCTTGCAGACTTGTTTCTTCACAATTTTACTTAAAAAATTATAACTTCTGCCAAGATGCTTAGAAATGACTTGGTACTTTTTAGTAAAATTGCTTTGCTAAAAAAAATTAGAAGCCAACCACTTAACACAAGTGATCATCGATTCGCTGCATATTATGTTCCTGTTGTTTATATTTTTGTTCAAGAATACACTAAAGCCTAAGCATAACATTCATTCGTTAATTTTGTGTGGAACTTCCCATATTTAGGCCAGCCGCTTAATTAGGTTAACATGTTCTAGAAAATGTCCAATTAAGCAGAATCGACCCTATAATTTATTTAGTATTTGCGACTAGTGATATATTATTATTTTAATTATTTGTCCAGTGAGCTAATTATCTCTAAATTGAATACATTTTCTTTGTTTCTGTGTATATTTATTTATTTAAATCAAGGTCAGCGGCGACAGGCAAACTGATGTCTTTACGTGGCCATCTCTGGAAAACGCTCGTGTTTTCAACCTTCATCAGGCGTTGAGCTTTTCATTTTTATATTCTTTGTAGGTATATGTTTTTTATTTTTGCTGAAACTAAATGCTTATTTTTGCATAATATCTAGACAATTTCCATATCACTCTAAAGCTATGCTTTGATGCATTTAAAGTGCAGAATAAAAAATATAGCAATGCATTTTAAAATTCCAACTTGATGTCACTTCCGGTTATAACAGAAGCGATTATATCTGGCTGCAAGCATATTCATGCTCAGTTTAAATTACCGTGTAATATTAGTATTAGTGTAACTAAACAATAAAACGTGTGTCGGCGTGTTTCTATGTTTCTATTACTTCGTCGCAAGACCCTAAGCAAATCACGATTTAATTATTAAACTTTTGTTAGATTGTTGCCTAACCAAATAGTTTATATTGAAATACACACTGAATTGTTAGCATGTTCCATTTTCGGATGTCCACAGTTATAAATTTCCACTTAAAAATGAACTCGGTGGTTCGTGATTGTTACAGAGTATAAAAGGAATTCGCAATCTGCGCTAAAATTGTTTACTAATTTCGAGTATCTCCACGGAGCTGACGAAATTATTTGAGAGTGCTGCGGGGACTCTTAAGTGGAAGGAAAATTAATTAAGCATTTCAGTCGTGTTCGTACTTTTTTATAAAAATACTCTTCCTGTTGGCTAGCACATATTTGCGATGGTGGGCCGCAGGGATGCTGTAATTGCAAATAAGATTAATTGAGTATTTTGTTACAGATGATCTTGAATCTCGGCGGCTGAAGCAAACAATGCAGGGTCTCCCATTGTCCCGGAGGTTTACACCTACAGCAAGCGCCACCGGCAGCTCCTTACCCGGAAACAAAAGCGGCCCACAAATTTGATTTTCAAGTAGCAATAATTAATTTCAAGACGCCGAAACTTCGTTTTCCTTAGTGTTTTCTCGTGTTACGTATTTTTGAGTTAGCGGATGTTGTAAGAGTGCTAATTTTTCATTAAAACTTTAGAGATCTCAAGATTTGAATTCAAATTAAGGTGGAACAGTTCCTTTAACGAAATGCTTTTGGCGACTTAACGCTTCTCCAAAAGATGGGCTCTAAAAGCAGGGGATTGTTAAGGCTATTAATTTTCGCGGTTTTAATCTCTTTGGCGAAATGTAACAATATTTTCAAAAACGCGAAGATCAGCACGCGTATCGTGCAAACTCGTTACGGCCGGTTGCAAGGACTCATCTTGCCGATGGACCAACATCGATATTTGAAACCCATCGAAGTGTTTCTTGGTGTACCGTACGCAACGCCTCCGGTGATGTCGAATAGATTTAGTCCTACAAGGACTCCTAGTCCTTGGAATGGGGTCAGAGTGTCCGACAAGCTCGGACCCGTGTGTCCGCAGAAATTGCCGAATATTTCCAACGAAACTGCGGCCCTCGAGAAGATGCCCAAGGGAAGACTGGAGTACCTGAAAAGGCTGCTACCCTTCTTAAAAAACCAGAGTGAAGATTGCCTTTATCTCAACATCTACGCTCCAGCACAAGGTAGGAGATTTTAGTTTCGCCTTTATAGCATTCCAACGCATTTCCATTACATTTTAAATTAACTAGCCGATTGAAGAATTCCGTCGCATGGAACTAGAATAGGAAACGCGATAAAACACGACCGTAAGTAAAATAGCAGGATGTCGTGTGATTGCTCGCAATGCACCAGACAGATTCAATATAGTCTACCAACTTTTTGTAACTTATTTCTCAAATTCCAATTGAGGAATTGAAATACTTTGTACGTCAAGCTAAAATGCTCGAGTTTATTTTTGGAAACTAGAATTTTCAGGGTACAAATCAAACAGTAAATGTATTTATTATTGATTTTTAGAAACTTCATCAATAATTATTGCTTAGGCAGATACATTATAATTTTATAGCACAAGGTAGTTCTAATTACAGAGTTGCTTATTCTAAGAAGAACCGGTGCATTTTAATTAGCTGTAGTTTCCAATTACTCGCTATGGATCAAAATCTTGTTATAAGTTTGATTTAATTTTAAACCTGGGCGTTGCCGACACGTTTTTTGCGTCGGTTTGATGTTTCTGGTGACACTTTCCGATCACATTCAGACGCAACCCCAGTCAAGAAAGTCGAGTGACTGAGATATCGATTTGGTTGTGTCGAGCTCGGGAAATCATACATAAAGCTACAAGCAATTTCGGCGGATATAACAAACAATAATCTACAAACATTTCATGCAGAATATGAAAATTATGGAAAATTGTTTAGGTACATGTTGGTTTTATGTTCTAAACCGTGAACCACAAGGATTAAATTCATGTTTTGCAATTCGTGCCACACTTAACCAAAAGAAATGCACGACTTGTAAAGCCGCGGGAATTCAAGAGTTTGTTTTAAATTCTTAATCCTACACCTTTAGAAGGGAAATTAATTTCCATTATAAAGATGCAGTATTACGCCATATAATGTACATGAAATAAAATGGGAAGATTTTGTTTACAACGCAAGATCATTTCTACTCTAATTTACTAATAGAACGCTCGGATTTACTTTGGTGCTTATTTGCTGTTGTTAACATGCAGGATGGCCAATAATCAAATTAATTTGCCTGGAGGACATGTAATACGCCTATTTCTGTTTACCTATCTTCAACCCCTAAATTTCGCCCTAAACATTTTAAATGGCAAGGGATATCGAAATTCATAATATTTGAAATTGCAGTTCAATTTTTCAGGGAAGTAAATGTTCGGAATAAGCACCACCAATGTCCATTCAGTACTGAAGGTTCTGTTCCACATGTCACACATTCTGAAGTATTTGTGGAGTGATTAGATGGTATTGGTTGATTGTACGTTGTCGTCAATCTTGTAAAGAATCAAGTTGAGTTGCGTAAATGTTACTCTTTAAATCACCTTAAAAAATAAATCTAGCGATCTTGCTGGCCATCCAACAGCGCCTCTTCTTCTGTTCTATTAACCCGCAAATCTTCGAACAAGATGCTGTCGAAATACCAGTGCATAATTCGGAGGATCTCCGACCTGTTGGAATGTTAAAAGATCTTCAAGGTGATTATCATCATTCTCTATAACATCCGTTAACTTAAAATCGATGTTGGTTTGTAACAATTTCAAGTAAAACTGTTCAGTCAAATTGCCAGGTAAGAAACAACGAGAAGATCGCTGGCAACAATGCTAACCCTAACATTAGATTTTTGGAGTATTGAGTATACGATTGTACCATTTAACAAAAATTGCATTCATTAGAAAAACAAACATTAACAAAATTTTGATTATTTATCATCCATTCACTTATAGTTTCACAAATTTTCAAAAGGCGGCCAATGTCATCTTCATTGAGTTCTTGTAGCAAATGACTTCTGTAGGGATAAAACTTTCGGTTTTTCAAAATTAATACCCGATACAATAGCCATTTGCCTTGTACTCAACGTACGCCCGGCAACAACGTGGCTCACAACCGCAACTTTCACTGCTTAATTTCTTAGCAGCTTCTCAGCATTTCGTTTTTTATTTGCGGCAGACACATTCCCCCGAAATTTTCTCACTAACGCCAATATATACTTGCGATCCACATGTTGTTTGCATGTTACTGGTTAACCAAATCAGTGCTTCTATTGACACATTGATTGTTTCAAAAAAAAAACGCAATTATTTAATCTCTTTCTGAAATCGAATTATCAATTATTCCATAAATGCTCCAGAACATTTACTACCCTGACACTTTGTACTGCAGTTCCGCGGGAACTAAAAAAATTGTAAGGGGCTCGGGATGACATTTCAGAGCTTCTAGCGAAAGGTATTACAAATTTGTTGCTTTGCACACCGTTATAAGGAGTTTCGCATGAAGAAGGGCCCGCTAGCTACAAGCAGATATAAATCTGTAAAAATGTTGAAATATACAATTTCGTTTTGAAATTTTCTGATTGTATATAAAAGTTAAACCTCCTCTGTTTACAATACTGTTTCTTCATGTGCCCTCTGGTTGCGCAACTTATGCATTCAAATAATAATTGAGTTTGAGGGATCGAATTGTAAAAATAATTTCCAGCATATTTACATATAAAACTAATTAACAGTTGGATGTAAATTTATATATATCCTGTTTGCACATGAAATACTGATAAAATATCGTTTAAATCGTTCTGCTAGCCCTTGATTAGACTAAATTCAATTGGTTTACTGTTAGAGACGATTTACCAGTCTTTTGGAAAATTTCCGCCACCCAGCGTTATCTGTAATCACATACGGGCAAATAAGATAGGGGTTGCACGATTTTATTTAAAAGGTTATTATTTTTGTATCTGTTGCAGTTGACTGACTGGGACAACGTTGTGCGGGGAACAGAAATGAATAAATTCAGCTGTAATTCATTTTTATGAAACAGTCGTTCAGTTAATTAGCATTGTTACTTGGATTTGTGATATAACGAAAATAATTTTCCACCTTGCAGTACAATGAAAATTATATAATTACTGAAACTGAAAATAATATAAGGATATTGTGCTTTTAATGACTCGATTGTGAGTATCCGAAAACGTTTAAAACTTATCAAATGGAGGCTCATTAATCACAGCTAAACGATATCGAAGATAGGATTAAATCAAACAGACACTGTTTTCGTCTTTGGTAATTTGCTAAGAAATAGTAAGAAACTTTCTGTTCAATGTACTGTTAGGGGAATAAGAAACATGAAGCCCATATTGATGAATCTTTAACAATGTATTTTTATTGTGTGTCTTCGTTAGTTAATTAGTGCTTGTCATAACAATTTTGCATTCAAGCTTACATGTACAAGGTTTTGTATTCATGCTAGTAACTTCATTAACAAAAATCAACACAGTTTGCTTCTAAGGTAGCCTGCTGCATCGAACTTATTTTCGCTTACATTAAAACATCAAAGTCTACAACAGTAAAATGGCAAACCGATGTCGTCCATGTGGATTTTTCTAAAGTATTCGATAAAATTTATTATGGAGTAATGTTAAATAAATGCAAATAATTGGTATATACGTGATCTGGAATATATGTTCTGTCTTCCTATTTGATATTGTAACGTTAAATCTCAAAGAATACTTCTGGTAAATTCGCAGTTAATTCTGGTGGGCTCCAATATTCTAATTTCAGGCAGCTATTATTGATTATCTTCATTAATAATCAAGCAAAAGTAAGTAATTTAACAATATAAATATGTAAAATATTTTTGAAAGTTATGCAAGTACAATATCAACATTTCTAAATGGAGTAAAAACAAAAGATAATTTAAAGTATCAATTGCCTAGTAATCTTTTTCACAAAAAATATCAACAAAATCAATTTTTAATGTTAAATGAACAAAGAAGTTAAGAAAAGGATAGGGAATATTGATTGCGTTGCTCACCAATTCAGCCAACGTTGAAATATGTATAATTATTGATATCAAATGCTAAATTATAGGGTACTGGAAAAGTTCAAAACAAATTTGTCAAAGTAAACATTCTAACTACAACATGAAATGGGCAATTGATTTATAAAGCTTGCAAGGATTCATTGACGGCAAAAAATTATAATTTGTTTCACCAGAACATAAAATGATTATTTTATTTTTGCAGACAGGTTAAAGTTAAACATTCAAGTTTCTTAAATTTTTGTGCAACAGAATGCATAATTTGTAAAGTAATATCGTAATATCGTGTGTCATATTTCTCTATTTTCATTATATTAGTATTTCTATTTTAACGGGAATATAGATGTGCATCCTGTGAAATGCAATAACGGTTGTTAGTAAGTTTTAGGGTAACTGATATTACCTACTCTTACCCTAAATTTAAAAATGTCAGGTAATAGAAATGTATTGAAAGAATCATCCCACCGAAAACCAAACAGAGGTGTTTTCTGACACTAAACCTCAATTCTTCAAGTCTAAAATTGGGGTGACTGTCACCCTAACCATTTTAAATGGCAAAGGGCATCAGAAGACAGACCGTTTGAACGCTCGAAGAGTTTTCTTTAAGTAGTGTTTCTATTTTTGGATTCCGGCATTTAGTCCCACGAAAATACAATCTAAAATTTCAAGGTAGGAAATCTTCTGGAGATTTTATGAAATGATTAGACGGGATTGGTGGACTGTATGTTGACGTAACCCATTGAAATTTTTTTTTTACGTCAGCGTCACGCCGTATTTCGTAATGTTGTTTCCTTTGATTTTAAATGGTTTATTCGATTTCAGAAAGAGTTGAAAAATGCGTTTTTCGGGAATGAATCTGCCAGTAGAAACACCGATTTGTTCAACTAGCAACATGCAGAAAAGCATGTGAATCGCAAGTATGTCTTAGAATTAGTGAGAAAATTTCGGAAGGCAAATAAGAAGCGAAATGCGAAAAATCCGCTAAGAAATGAAGTTGTAGATATCACGGTTATGGGCCATGTCGTTGTCGATCCTAGGTTTAGTACAAGGCAAATGGCTGCTATATCGGGTATTATTCGAAACAGTAATCAACGAAATTTGAAACACCACAAATTTTATCCTTACAAGATTCATTTGCTACAAGAACTCAATGAAGACGACTTTGACCTCTGTTTACAATTTTGCAAAACTATAAGTGATCGGTAGATCTAAATTTGTTTAATGTCTGTTTTCCCACGAATGTACTTTTTTCATAAATGGACAGTCAATCGCCATAATTGTCGCTATTGGTCAGATTCTAATCCGAATAATTAAATGTTGGGCCTGGCGTTTTTGATGATCTTCTTTTTGGTCCTTCTTTCTCACCTCGTAATTTGACTGGAGAGGTTGCAGTTGCAATTGTTACAAAACGACATTAAGTGAATGTTAATGGTACGATTAATAATGATCATTACCTTGATAGACATCTTATATTCCAACAGGAAGGAGCTCCTCCGCATTACGCAGTATTTAAATTGAAGGTTTCGGGTCAGTGGATTGGAAGACGAGGCTCTATTTAATGTCCCACAAGGTCGGCAGATGTATTTCCATTAGAATTTTTAGTAGAGTCATTTAAGAGTAAAATTTATGCAACCCAACCCATTCATTAACCAGATTCAGGACAACGAATGAACGCCATCCATTCCACAAATACTTCAGAATGTGCGTCAACAATTTGAACTAATTTACTACCCTGAAACTTTGGACTGCGTCTCCTCGGGAACTAGCGCTTGGGATAAAAAAAATAGAAACACTACTGCAAAGAAAATTATTCAAGCACTCAAATGGTATGTCTTTTTTAATATTTTTAGGATTCAAGTTACCCCAATTTTAGGATTGAAGATAGGTGATTGGAAATAGCCGAATTACATGTCCTCCTGCAAATTGAGGTTTAGTGTCACAAAACATGCTAATTTCGTTTTCGATGGGCAACCCTGTGTATAAAGTTTAAATTAATCTATTGGTGGTGATATTAAAGCTATTACAGTACTGCTATAGGACAAAATATTTTTTTCGAATTTTAAGCTCCTATTTCTGCTGAAAAAGAACCCTCATGCGTTTCATAGACTTAATTTATTGACAGTCTGCTATAGCAGGAGTGGTTCTTTTAGTAAATATTGTACTTAATTTAAATGTGCGGTCTTACAGTTACCATTATGTTTACATTTTTTTCTCTTATGTAAATTAAACATAGCCGGTTAAGAAAAGTGAATAAATAGATAAATAAAAACGGAGAGGCCACCGTTAGTTATTAAATACACCGTAGATAATTTCATTCTATCAGATTATTAACGTTTTTCCTGATAGGTACATAATTATATAATTGCTTTATCATATTAACCACCTGTGTGCATGTCATGTCGAAGTAATCTAATCAATTTACGCTGGTGGCCGGAATGTCCACAAAATTTTAATCTATTTCGATAATTGGTAGCCCACGCCTCGTCCTAATTTTGAAATAATTGAAGGAGCTATTAATATTAATGTCGGTTTGCTTTCAATGACTCTTTATAGCGTAAGCAGATTTCGTTTAAAGCTCATTAACGTATTGTGGAAGCTGTTTGATTTTCTACTACGTAAACGATTGCAACTCGGAACAGATTTTTGTTAAGTTTGAATAGTGTTGAAAAATGACCGTGCTTGCCTTCCCTGGGATATTTTTCAAACCATTAGGATCGTTTACCTTTTACTAGACGGGAAATATTAAAAATTTTCTGATCGATTTAAGGACACTATAAAGTTCTGCCTTTTGAACCCACTTTATCAAACCCTTCCCGTAATTTTCACCTAAATTTATTTAATATGGAAGTTCCTGCTCGTTGCGTTTGTTCACTTCCTGGAATATATGGTTGGTCTTTCGATTTATAATGCTCTAAAATGCTTTGCGGGTAACACGACAAAAACAATAACTTACTGTACACAACCCATGCTAAGCTTTTTGCGGTGTTAAGTCCACCAGATTTCGTATTCACGAGCTAATCGCTGTTAATCTTTTAATAAATTTTTTACACTATTCTACACACTAAAAGAAACTTTTGCTTGCTCCCGTCCTATCTATTCAATTTAATTGTAATTCATATGGTGTTCCATAAATTAACTACAATCGTATAAATTTATTGTGTTTACAGTTTTTGTCCAAATCCCTTTCTGATCCCGGTTAAAAATTATTACAAAGCGAAATCGGTTGCGTATATAAATCATGGTAGTTGTAAGAACGCTAGTCCGTAGTGGCTTTAAAATAATTTTTTTATTCTCTCGGACTCTGCTCGCTTCCCAACAAAAAACCGCTCGTGTAATTCGTTTGGGAATTGTGATTTGTATGCGTTGACCATCTAAAGTCAAAAAGGGGAGCTGTCTGGGGTTCAGTTTAAGGTCGCCAGAAGTCCTGCTCAATAAAATATTCTTGTAGCGTTACATGTGCATAGTTAAATGAGTTTCAAATTTAAGTTGGACGGTAGCCAAGCTGCATTAGAAGCAAATCGATACTGCAAAATGGAGAGCAGTAAGAATTCGGTCAATCTACGAGACTTACCGCCAATTTATTTACTGCTTCCCGAGTTCCAATAAAAATAAAATGCTAAATGTAGAATGGATCTAACGCATGCATTTGGGAGATGCATTGTTTTAATTTAAAAGTCATTAAATTTAAGCTGCGGAGAGAAGCCTGAAATTCTTGAACATTTTGCAACTGCTCGCTTGTTATCGATCCAACATTTTTAGATTGTTTAGTTGAGATAAAATTCATCATGATTAAAGTTACATTTATTTTGTTTTCTTTTTTGAAATCGCTTTCCTAGGTGCATTATTTTCTTTTTCACCTTTACAAATTGTTAGCGATAAAATAGTGTTTTTGTTTGAGTACCACGGTAGTATTAAGTATAAGGTTTGTATGGAATACGGGTGACTGTACCTGCAATAATAAAGGTGCATATTTGGCATTCTACATCAGTGTTAAAGTCATTTTAGTAACAAAACATTTCAATACAGTCCACTAATTGCACCCTTCCAAAACATTTGGTCATTCGAAGCCGCATTACACCGGTGCGAGTTAAAATTCAGTGACATACAACATAACCTCCACTCCAGGCGGGAAGCAGGTGCGATCTCGGCGTTCATGGTCAGCCAGCGCTGCAAGTTCACAGCATCTGCGTTTCCAAACCAGTGGGTCCGTCAAGGCAAATTCAGGGGATAGTTCATGCAACCAACTACTATTCAAGTAAGTGCAAGCATTCCTTTGACAAAAATCCTATTCCTTACAAAATATTCGCAAAATTATCATTGTTAACTCCTCCAAATCAAAATGGCAAATTTAGCAACATTGCATAGAAAACGCGGTGCTATCAAAGCAAAAATGACAGCGTTTACAAAATTCTTTCAAGAAAATAAGGAATCTTTTTCTAATTACGACGCAACTAAACAAAATTCAATCATTATGGAATTAAAAATGAGATTAGAAAAAACCGATGAAATTTGGACACAATTTCAAGAATTGCAAGAAGAAATTGAAGCTCTTGAAGACGATTTTGAAGCACAGTTAGCATGGCGGGAAACCTTTGAATCCTCATATTACAGTAATGTGGCGTTAGTCAAACAATTCCTTGTAGAAAATAATCAACTCAAAAATGAGGATTCAGTTTCAGTAGCAAGTAGTCTCGAATCTAACCAACGCAGCGTATGCAACGACCAGGAGTCAAATTCGAGTGGCATATCGTTACCAAAATTGCCATTACCTACATTCAGTGGTTCGTTTGAAGAGTGGCCTGCATTTTCCGACACCTTTAAGTCCGTCATTCACGAAAATGAAGCTGTCGCAGAAATTGCAAAATTCAGATATTTGAAAGGTGCTCTTCAAGGCGATGCTGCTCAAGCAATTCAAGGGTTAGTAATTTCAGCAAAAAACTATCAAACAGCTTGGTCAATACTTGTCAAGCGATACGAAAACAAGAAAATTATGGTATTTAATCACATCAAGTCGTTAATGGAATTTGAAAAAATTCAAAGGGAGTCTTTCAGTCAACTACGCAAATTACTTGACAATGTGTACACAAATACACGAGCATTAACAGTATTAAATCAACCCGTTGATACATGGGACACATTGTTGATCTACATAATTTCGGAGAAATTGGATAATTACGTAGCAAAAGAGTGGGAAAAGCAAACAGTCACAAGCACAGAGTTACCTACTTTACAACAATTTTTAGATTTTTTGGAAGTCAGATGTCAAATACTTCAGAGAACAGACAAGACAAATAAATCACATACAACAAGGACTGTACCCAACAAAACTGCGGTACATTTAAACACATCAAATGGATCAAACTGCAAATTATGTAAGGCAAATCATGCTTTGTATCAGTGCCCAGAATTCATAAAGAAAAATGCGAATGATCGATTTCTTTATATCAAACAACTTAATTGCTGTATTAACTGTTTAAAGCCAGGACAGCATCCATCAAAATGTAGATCAAACAGCAAGTGTAAGAGGTGTAACAAGAATCATAACACCATGCTACACAAAGAAGAAGCGCAGGAAAATCAAGAAACCAAACCAGATGAAAGGGATTCAGCCGATTCTACACAAACGGTCAATGCTAAAGCATTGATAAAGCCATCGCAGATTCTATTAGCTACAGCAGTAGTTAAAGTCAAGGACAAATATGGCAACTGGCAAAAGGCACGAACACTATTGGACAGTGGCTCGCAATCGAATTTTGTCACATCAAAATTTGCAGATATAATACACAATGAAACAAATAATGCTAAACTTACAGTTACAGGCATTAGCGAGAATCACACGTTAATAAACAGAAGTACAAACTTGGAAATACATTCTGACAAAGCAAAATTCAAGAAAAGAATGGAATTTCT
>JABXWE010033960.1:0-18189 GCA_014611495.1 Limonius californicus
TCGTTGTTGTTCAACTCATTTTGATTTACTTATTTAATATAAACACTGCATCAACATAACCTTCATACTCAAATAATTGACAACTATAGTGACGTTTGTTTCTGATTTTTAGTTGTCGGTATAGTTGGTTGCCTACACAATAGGCGAACTTGACGCGTTTCTTTTAAAAGTATACATATGTATACTAAAAAGAAAAATTCCCTGTACATATAATTAGTCATGTATCCACAAATCACCAAAATCAGGGATACAACCTTAAGTGCGTCAACTTACCCTCCTCTCCCCTACCATAGGTTGTAATATGACCGGTCATTTATTGTTTTTGGTAAGTGACTTTCCAACTTGACCTGGGCGTTTATGATCATTTTTAAAAATTGGTAAAAACAGTGTGGATCAATTGCTTATGTCGTCAACTTCAAAATAATGGGTAATATGACTATTATTAATCAATAGCCGACTCTGAAAAAGACGAAAAGTAAGAAGCACTAATATTCACTTTTTAATTTAATTTTTTTATTTTTTATTTATTATACATGAATGTCATATAAGAATAAGTTTAAAATTATTTTACAAGTTTTAATGTTCTGACATTATTATAATCTGCTTTCAAATACAAAATCTTTGACCCGGCTTCATCATTACTTTCATGATCATTTAGTTCGATTCTTTGGACCTTATGGAGATCTTCTAATACTCCTATTTCATATATATTCACCGGCACAAAATTCAATCCATGCTTTATTTAATTTTTATTTTTCATTTATTATTTATTTTTTGTTTTAATTATTAATTTTACTTTAGTTCAAAAGGTGTATAATACAAATGTAACGCAATTAAACCAAAAATGTACAATTTCTTGAAGTCATAACAAAATAAGGCAATAATTTTGATTAGAGGATAAAACAGTAATTGCAAATTTTACATAAATATGATCTTAAAGTTAAAAAAACAAAACGTTAATAACGTGTATTGCCTCCTCATGCTTGAATTATACTTTGGATTTGTCTTTCTTGGCATCCCCTCAATAAAGTGTCAATTGCATCCCATTCTTAAACTATTGCTGCACTTAGTTCTTGCAAGTTGTCAGGAGCGGGAATTCGGCCTCGAACTTCCCATGTCCCAAACAGTTCGATTGTGTTAAGATCGGGATTCTTGGAAGGCCAAATCATTCGGTGAATTCTAACTTCATTTAAACAGCCATCCACGAAATTTTCACCAATACCTAAATGGGGCGAAAGGCACAACATATGGTTTTAAGATGTCCCTAATGTAAGTGTCTGCAGTCATAGCTCCTCTATTTACCACAACCAATTCAGTGCGGGCTTTCATGCTAATCCCACCCCACACCATGATTGAATCACCACAAAAACGAATTTTAGGCACAATAATGCATTGGGCAAACCTCTCACCAGTCTGTCGGTCATCTGGAGATCTCAGACAAAACCTCGACTCGTCAGTAAACAGAATATGGCCCCATTCCTTAACACCCCAGTTTTGGTGTTCATGGGCAAAGTTCAACCGCTGCACTCGATGTTCCCTGGTCAATTGTGGGCCACTTGCGGGTCTTCTTGCACTCAAGTTCCTGTAATCTTCTTGCAGTTCTTTCACTAACTACTACACCATGTACCTCTTCCAACTCATTCGCTGCACTAACTGCAGTGGTGTCTCAGGACTCTCAAGGTGAGAAAGTGGTCGTCTTGAGCAGTTGTACGCCTTTTTCTACCTGAACAATGGAGTCTAGTGTAGCCTCCAGTTCCACGAAATCGTTCTACAGCTCTTTGAACAGTACATCTTGTACAACCTAGACACGAGCTACGTAGTACTGTGATCGTCCATCTTGAATTAAAGCAATAGCTCTGGCAGTATCGGTTGGATTCAAAACCATATTTAATTCTATGAACACCAATTGAACTATATTAAATACGATTGCGAACAATACTGTACACAAAGTGAGAACAACAAAAGACCATATTCGTAGAAACCGTTTGAATATAATCGAATATCACAGCAGGTAATACTTTTTTACTCATTATTTAACATTGTTTTACTGATGTCATAGTGAAACAAAGTAGTTTATCGGTAGTAGTACGATAACAAAGCATATTTGACAAGATGTGTTCAAAAGAAAACAAGTTGAAATAAACATAGATGGATCGAATTTTGTGCCGGTGAGTGTATTTCTTCATTTTCAATTTCACTTTCAACATTTTCAGTATCTCTGGGTTTTTCTTCTATTTCTATATTACTGTTAACATCTGTAGTGTCATCATAGCCTATATCAGATTGAGATTCGTTAATATTTTCATTCTCATACTGCAGGTAATCTGTGTCTTCAACGAGGTCCTCAGTATTGTAGTGAAGGTCTTCTGAATCAGAATTATAGGTTTTGTCTTGAAAAGTTTCATTAATTTGCTCCTCCAGGTTACTATTTTCAGTTTGCAAAGTCTGTGTCACATTGATTTTCTTAAAATCCTCAGGTGTTGCTGTGGTGATGTATAATGTGTTGCATACATCCAGGCTCATCATGATTCATGAATATCCATTTATATTGATTAAGAATTACTTTTAAATTTCAATTTGATTACAAGAAGTTAAACTTAAACTGATTAACTATACACTGCTCAAACAATTAACGGAGATTTAACGATATTAATAATAAAAAAAAACAGGTAATTACAATAACACCTTTTTTTTTTATTTTATTATAAATTACTTTACAATCTGTCAACAGTGGACAATTAGTAAATGTTTTGAAATTATTACTTAATTAATAATATGGAGACAAAACTTGTTGGAAACAGCCCATTAACAATTTCCTTATCACTTCACTAATTTGACTGTTTATAGCTATAACACTACACTCGCGGAGTCATTCACAACGATTTGGTAGTTCTGACGGCTTGAATCTCTTAAGTCTAGGTTCCTCGTCTTCACTTTCAAGTAGGCACTCTACTAATGTATTTGGGTGAACGTTAAGACGATCATGATAGCGGATGCTGTATCTTTGTATTTCTTCGTTAATTGTGGGAATTTTGAGATCACGGCGTATGACCTCATTCGGCACGTACCATGGTGCGTTAACAATCATTCTTAATGTTTTGGCTTGAAATCTTCTCAATATATTTGTATTGGAATTACTTGCGGTCCCCCACAGCTGTATACCGTAGGACCAGACGGGTTTGATGATGGCTTTGTATAACAATAGTTTATTGTCTAATACTAATTGGGATTTACGTCCTATGAGCCAGTACGTTTTGCGAATTATTTCAACTAACTGTTTTCGTTTTGTCCATATGTGCTTTTTCCAAGTAAGCTTTCTATCCAGATGAATCCCTAAGTATTTGGCACTTTCAGCAACGGGAATCTGTTGGTTATTAATGGATACAGGTGGGCAGGTTTCTCTTCTTGTGGTAAAAGTTACATGGGTCGATTTTGTCTCATTAATTTTAATGCGCCACTTTTTAAACCACAGTTCTATTAAGTTTAGGTGTCTTTGGAGATTATGGGTTGCCATTTGCGGGTCGGAATGAGAGGCCAGCACTGCCGTGTCATCGGCGAATGTGGCAGTCATTGTTTCTCTCATAGTTGGTAGATCGGCAGTAAACAGTAGGTATAAAAGTGGGCCCAGTACACTTCCTTGGGGGACACCCGATTTGATGGGAAATAAACTTGTTTGGAAATCACCATATTTGACTAAGAAGTGTCTGTCAGTGAGGTACGACCTGATAAGTTGGAAGAAATCTGGAGGTAGGTTTTGTTTGATTTTGAAGAGTAGTCCATCATGCCATACCTTATCGAAGGCTTGAGAAACATCAATAAATACAGCTGAACAATACCTTTTGTCTTCGAAATCTTTTATGAGTTTGTCTACGACTCTGTGGATTTGTTCCATTGTGGCGTGTTGTTTTCTGAAGCCAAATTGGTGGTCTGGTATTAGGTTGTTTGCTAGAAGTAGCGGTGTTATCCTTCTCAGTAGCATTTTTTCGAAGATCTTAGATAATATCGACAGGAGACTAATTGGTCGGTAGGATGATGCGATTTCTTTGGGTTTACACGGTTTGGGGATTAAGATGATTGAACCAACTTTCCATTGTGGTGGGAAGTATCGCAGTCTTAGTATTGCATTAAATAGATAGGTTAGAAATCTAAAACCCTTGTCCGGGAGTGCTTGTAAAACCTTTCCGGTGATCAAATCGTATCCGGGTGCTTTATTTGGATTCATATTGTTGATAATCTCTAATTTGGTCTCATTTATAGTGAACTGCTTTACTGGAAGGCTCATCTGGAAGGGTGATTCTAAGTACTGTTGGACTTCTTCTTCTTCTTCATTGGAAATTTCAGACTCAAATGGAGTAAAGACTTTGATTAAGTGATTTGCGAAAACTATCGCCTTGTCTTGGTCACTTCGAGCCCAATTTCCATTGTCCGAGCGAATTGGTGATTTATGCTGCTGTGGTTGTTTTATCCTTCTAGTTGCTTTCCAGATCGAGTACTCAGTTGCTTCCGTGGTTGTTAGATGTTTCAGGTAACAATAACACCTGGAAATATTTTTATATTTCACCTGCAACATTTTTAAACAAGAAACTGAAGGCTTTTTGTTGCATTTAAACTTTTTTATGCAAATTCTAATGCAATCGTTCCTACAGAGTATAAATTACAAAATTAATTTGTATAAATAAGTATAGCAATCTATAATGTTTATACTTTATTATTCATTAATTGTTGCAAAAAACAAAAGCTAATCATGCTTGTGATTGCCACGAATACTTAAAAAGGTTGGGCCTCTTGTTGGCATGAACTAAGTCAAATTATTAATGCTACTCTGTATTCAAGAAAAATTCTGATTTAAGAAAGCGGTATATGCAACCCACAACTCATCGTCTTCCTGGCTGGTAGAAGTTTTATCATTCATAAACATGATTTAGTGGAATGCAATTCGGTGATCTTCGGGCAAATAGACCGATATCATGAAACCGATTAATTTCTTATTGTTTATGTTGATACCTATCAACCTTTCAGCAGCAAGGGGCCAATTCACCTTAACGCCAGGTTTCATTAGGGGTTCGATTTCTATGTGCAAGTTGCGACAGGTAACGATCATTTCTTGGCCTTGTTGACGCTGACCGACCTTGTCCTTGTCTTCATTAAACATATGCAGGTTTCAAAAAGCGTTCCAAAGCCGAGAAATTACAATTTGGCTCACTCTGAAGACTTGGGCAACAGCTTCCTGTGTTTCTTCTCTTTCCAATTGACCTATGGCCTTCCAAGCCTCTAATTCAGACAGATCATGGTGCGGTTCCATTTTTAATTGTAATTAAAATGTAGAATTACCGGGAACCAACAAAGTGAAAATCTGAACTGTGACCAAGAACGCGTTGGCGCGCGCTTTACCACCTTCCAGAGATAATCGCGTTTAAAAGTGCAGAAACGAATAAAATCGCCATAGAACGTTTGGTTTCTTGTTTAAAAATGTTGCAGTTAAAAATATTTTCAGGTGATATTTTGACAGTGCTATGATGTGACGTGGTAAACTAGTTTGCTGTTAAAATGTTGAATACTGAACTTTGGCTAAAGCCTACAGTTCTTGCAATTGCTGGATGGCTTATTTACCAGTTACTTGGTCGATGACTGCTGCTTCAGCTTCTATAGTTGTGGCATGTCGTTGTCTCACCTGTGGCTTGTAAAACTGTCCATATTGCCGAACATTTCTTTCCAAACGCTTAAAGGCATTATGTGATGGAGGGGTCTATCCGGGTATCTTTGTGCATAACGTCTTACTGTTAAGTCCTACTCCCTTCTGCATTCTCCCAAAATCAACACCATATCCTTTATATATACATATATATATATATACATTGCTAAGATATTATATTGGGGTGTGAAGGTGCAGCAGTATTTCATTTTCGTTCCATAAATCTTTATCGATGATAATGAACCAGGGTTGATTTGTGTTGGGATTGGAGCTTTTTGTAATCTGTTTCCTTTTTGGCCTAAATCTATTCAAAAGCACGTTTTAAATAGGTAATTCGTTTAATTTCACTAGAAAAGGAAGGAATGGAGAATAATTATTGAATGTTATGCGGATGATATCTATGTCAAATTTCATTTACTCAACTTAATTATTATACAGTTTCACGGTTTATATTTGTTTGTTACAAGAAAATGACCTAATTTTGTTTCCATCACGCAGTTTCTCCTTCTAGGGATCTGTAGACGAATTAAACTTCTTTAATTTAGATGATGATTGTTTGAAAATTATTCTTTGTCTATTATCATGTTTTAATGATTCTTTGGTAAACCTTTACTTAATCGTTTTCTTCCACCTCACTACGTTTCACATATTTCAGATGCCTTTTTTCTATTTCCAGTTTTCAGTTTGATTGCTCTGTTGCGCTGGGGCTTCTGGGAGTGTTCTGTAGGTTTACATTTCACGCTGCTTAATACCGTTTGGCTACTTCTGATATAATTTACGATTTTTTGAATTTTCCTGGGAAATTAAGTTATATCTACACTATCCTGATTCGGTATTCTGCAGTATGCTTAGTAAATGCCGGAAGTAGTTGATCACAAGTAGATCTACAGCGTTAGTTTTGGTGTTGAAGAGTTACTTATTGTTTAATAAATGCATATATCTCTGCTGTGGTAATTATCATATTCAACTACTGAGATTACAAACCTGTACCTACATAAAAAATATTATAGGAAAGTCAACAAGACGCAAACAGAAATTTGAAATAAATTAAATACTATAACATAATACGCGATTTTACGACAGAAAAATAACATCCAGTGGAATTACTCTATACAGTTATTCAATATCTGAATGATGTACATGCGCAAAATGAATAATTTAATAAAGAATGATTGATTGACTGACGTTTACTTTGATTCTATTATTGGCACTCCATTGATTTTTAAAAATTAGCGTTATGCTGTAGCGCATCTCATCATAAAATTAATTTATTCCAAATTAAAAACAAACAAAACTTAAAATGTCAACCGGATTTACTGTCAAACTGGACAAAATAATATTTCTGTATGTGCTGTAATGGAACACCTTGTATATTTTTACATGTTTGCATTTTTTGTGCGTTCTAACTCCACCATTGCTTGGTCCCAAGTCCGGGATGAGAACGGAGGAGGGTTGAGCAGGGCTAGCACCCATGTAGCGTAAAACTTAAGAATGGTAAAGAAACAGACACGATATGCCTCGGAAACCGGAAGAATAAAATGAAGACAACATAAGCGAGAACCATGGGCATGAGAATGAATAGGATATAGGTTGTTGGAATGTCAAAACAGTGTATGGGAACGCATACACTAGGAACATATAGCCAAAAAACTAAGTAAGTTGGTTGATCTTTTTTTTTCTTAATTGGAATTCCTTGTAGATTGTTGTAATATTTGTTTCCTTCAGTGTTTCTCTCTAGATATCATGTAGTAATAAATTTTTGTATTTACTTGCTTTTGATTAAAAGTGTTATTTTAGTGGAACGTCATGCGTATTGTACGTTTTGTATTTATCTGATTGTTCTTTTAATCTAATTGGCTACTATTTTACGTTTAAGATTGTCAACAGTTTATTTTATGTGAAGAAATATCCATGACTGTAAATTTCGATAAATTCTCCTGAATAGAGTGCGAAAAATAACATTTATACGAAAGTTTTACTCGTTAGTACATATTTTTTACATATTTTTACAGAATTTTCATAAGGATGGCTGCTTCCAATTGAGTGCTAAGAACGTTTAGGATTGTCAACAGTTTATTTTAAGTAATCAAACGTCCAAGACTGTAAATTTAAATGAATCCTCCCGAATAGAGTCCGTAAAATATCTTCTATATGAAAGTTTTACTCTTTAGTTGGCGGGAAGTACATTTGATGGGAATTTGTATAAGGACGGGTGTGTCCAATTGAGTGCTAAAAACGTTTAAGATTGTTAACAGTTTATTTTAAGTAATAAAACGGCCATGATTGTAAATTTAAATAAATTCTTCCGAATAGAGTCCGTAAAATATCTTCTATACTAAAATTTTACTCTTTAGTTGGCGGGAAGTACATTTGAAGGGAATTTGTATAAGGATGGGTGTGTCCAATTGAGTGATAAAAACGTTTAAGATTGTCAACAATTTTTTTAAATGATGAAATATACAAGACTTTAAATTTAAATGAGTTCTCCCGAATAGAGTGCGTAAAATAGTTTCTGTACGAAAATTTTACTCCTTAGTTAGCGGGAAGTACATATGAAGGGAATTTGCATAAGGATGGGTGTCCAATTGAGTGCTAAAAACGTTTAAGATAGCAACAGTTTTGTTAAGTGATGAAATATATAAGACTGTAAATTTAAATGAATTCTTCCGAATAGAATTAGAAAAATAACTTCTATACGAACGTTTTACTTCTTAGTTGGCGCGAAGTACGTTTAAAGGGAATTTTTCCAATTGAGTGCTAAAAACGTTTAAGATTGTCAACAGTTTATTTGAAGTACTGAACTAGCCATGGCTGTAAATTTAAATGAATTCTCCCGAATAGAGTGCAAAAAAGAACTTCTATACGAACGTTTCACTCCTTAGTTGGCGGGAAGTACGTTTAAAGGGAATTTCTCCAACTGATTGCTAAAAACGTTTAAGATTGTCAACAGTTTATTTGAAGTACTGAACTATCCATGACTGTAAATTTAAATGAATTCTCCCGAATAGAGTGCGAGTAAAAAAACTTATACTTAACTTTTACTCCTTAGTTGGCGGGAACTACGTTTAAAGGTAATTTCTCCAATTGAGTGCTGAAAACGTTTAACATTGTCAACAGTTTATTTTAAGTACTGAACTATCCATGACTGTAAATTTAAATAAATTCTCCCGAATAGAAAGAAAAATATCTTCTATACGAACGTTTTATTCCTTAGTTGGCAGGAAGTACGTTTAAAGGGAATTTCTCCAATTGATTGCTAAAAACGTTTAAGAATGTCAACAGTTTATTTGAAGTACTGAACTATCCATGACTGTAAATTTAAATGAATTCTCCCGAATAGAATGAGAAAAATATCTTCTATACGAACGTTTTACTCCTTAGTTGGCGGGAAGTACGTTTAAAAGGAATTTCTCCAACTGATTGCTAAAAACGTTTAAGATTGTCAACAGTTTATTTGAAGTACTGAACTATCCATGACTGTAAATTTAAATGAATTCTCCTGAATAGAGTGCGAGTAAAAAAACTTATACTTAACTTTTACTCCTTAGTTGGCGGGAACTACGTTTAAAGGTAATTTCTCCAATTGAGTGCTGAAAACGTTTAACATTGTCAACAGTTTATTTGAAGTACTGAACTATCCATGACTGTAAATTTAAATGAATTCTCCCGAATAGAATGAGAAAAATATCTTCTATACGAACGTTTTACTCCTTAGTTGGCGGGAACTACGTTAAAGGTAATTTCTCCAATTGAGTGCTGAAAACGTTTAACATTGTCAACAGTTTATTTTAAGTACTGAACTATCAATGACTGTAAATTTAAATAAATTCTCCCGAATAGAATGAGAAAAATATCTTCTATACGAACGTGTTATTCCTTAGTTGGCGGGAAGTACGTTTAAAGGGAATTTCTCCAATTGATTGCTAAAAACGTTTAAGAATGTCAACAGTTTATTTTAAGTACTGAACTATCCATGGCTGTAAATTTAAATGAATTCTCCCGAATAGAGTGCGAAAAATAACTTCTATGCGAACGTTTTACTTCTTAGTTGGCGCGAAGTACGTTTAAAGGGAATTTCTCCAATTGAGTGCTAAAAACGTTTAAGATTGTCAACAGTTTATTTTTTAAGTACTAAACTATCCATGACTGTAAATTTAAATGAATTCTCCCGAATAGAGTGCGAAAAAGAATGTCTATACGAACGTTTTACTCCTTAGTTGGCGGGAAGTACGTTTAAAGAGAATTTCTCCAATTGATTGCTAAAAACGTTTAAGATTGTCAACAGTTTATTTTAAGTACTGAACTATCCATGACTAAATTTAAATGAATTCTCCCGAATAGAGTGCCAAAAAACACGTATAATTAACTGTTACTCCTTAGTTGGCGGGAAGTATATTTGAAGGGAACTTTTATAAGGACGGGTGTGTCCAATTGAGTGCCAAAAACGCCAACAGTTTATTTTAGGTGATGAAATATGGGACCGCTGTGGAGCAGTGCGAATACGCGCTGCCACTCGAGGTCACAGTGAAATGCGGCCGATCGGTTGGAGTGTTCGAATCTGGCTGAGGCGACCGCATTTCACTTAGGTATGTTTAGGGTCCATGTTGCATAAATGGTTAGTGTATTATCCCAAATAGAATGCGAAAAATAACTTCTATACGAAAATTTTACTCCTTAGTTGGCGGGAAGCACATTCGAAGGGAATTTTCATAGGGATGGCTGTGTCCAGTTGAGTGCTAAAAATAACACTTCCGATAGGAATGATAGTTTGTTATAAGGAATAAATACACATTTTGGCGGTTCTAACTTAATTTTCCGAATAGTCTTTGAAAAAGACTGTGCTTTCAGTGGCATAACTACAATACAGCACGGTCCAAGTTACTACAGCGTTCAAATTTACGTGTGTTCTCTAATATTAGATATTTATTATTGTTTAGTATTTTTAAGAATCGCTAATGTCTTGAATTAACATGGCCCTGTATTTATGGCTTTTGAGATGTTTGTTGAGGCGTATTTTGTGGCAATTATATTCTTACCACTGATGTCTTTGAATCTAATTTGAAATCAAGTTTTCTGGTGTATATAATTATTATTAGTTATTTCAGTAATTCTTAATGTTATTAACAAAGATGTGAGATTACGTTATGTAGCTTTCAAATATATTTAAGTAGACGGAAGTTGCTTTGGTTCTGAACGATTTGGGCTAAATGTGATCGAAAATTATGTTGATCATACTGTATAATTATGCAATGGTTGTAAATTCTATGATGTATGGTAGGGGTGCAACATAGACGGTAGATTTCCTAACGAAGCGCTTAGACGAGAACTACAGTACAAAAACGAACAACCCGATAGAGGACGCGATAGGAAGAACATATTGGCAGGACTGAGGAAAAGTATGCACCGGGGAGGGAAGATAGTACGATTATAGTTTAGATGTAACAGTCTTCAAGGAATAAATCTTGAAGTAAATGATAAGAATTACCATAATAAATGTTAGAAGAATACGAAGGAGTAAAAGAAGCAGAATAAGGAGAAGAGTGAACGGAATGGGAAGGAGAATTAGAGGAAAAGGCAGAGGAAGAGCCGTAATTTTGCCTAATCATTTTCACGGTTTAGTCCTTCCACGTTTCCGAGATTTATCTATATCTCATTTTCCTATTGGTTTGTATTGCATTGTTAGTTTTGGTAGCGTTTTATCATCTATACGGATTCCATGTTCAATGCACTTTTATTTCTATTGGTTAATTTTGTCTTGGATTACAAAAGATTTCTAACGCGTTTTTTACATCCTGATTTGGTATCCTATTTGAACTTGTGCACCCGTTAACACTTCTTAGAAACTGTATTTGGTTCGATCTTTAGCTGTCATCGTCCAAGCTTCGCTGGTGTATAAACGATTGGGTACTGCTAAGGTTATACAGCCCGTCAAACGATAAGTTTCACTTGGGATGCGTAGAAGAAGAAGTGAGACGGCATTCGGAGCAAATGAGATGCACTTACTTTCGGTTCTCCACTTTGTCGAAGTACACTCAGTACACCAAGTTCACAAGCAATGCTCACTACAACACTACAACTAACGCGTACTTTTTGACGGAGTGTACTAGATCTGCACTGCTCGACGTTTAGGTGTAAATGCGCTCCGGTACTGATAACAAAAATTTGCCTCTGCGCACCCCGAACTCAAGTGAAACTTATCGTCTGACGGGCTGTAGAGTTTTATTTGGGTTTCCCTTCTCGCTTTTACCTTCAACGTTCGGTTAATTGCCCACAAACCGATAAGACATTAGTTGGTCTTATGTGTTATAGGACGTATTTCATCCCAGGTATCTGAAGTACGAATGTTAAAATTTACACAAGAATGTTTAAATTAAAACCCTATTCGAAGACAATTCCAAAAAGTAAACTAATTTAAGGTTGACCGTGACTCTTATTAACGTATCTATGGCAATTGTTTCATTGTAATATTATTTTTACAGTTACAGTTATAATGTCGGAAAGTTCTGTTCAGTGTAGCATAGATCAGCGCATAATAATCGAATTTCGTACGAATGAAGGCCTAAATTCAACGGGAATTCTTACAAGATAGCGTGCACAATGTGTTTCTTCTAGGGACGGGCAAGGATGGTAGAAGACCTACCTACTTCTACCATCCTTGGAACTCTTGTAGAAAATGAACCTCATGTAAGACAATCTGCAACCTCGGTTAATAGTAAAAATGAAGAAAAAGTCAGTTTCGATCGACGTGACGTGATGTCGATCTTTTATCACACTTCGGCATGTTTTGTCTCCCTTCTTTGTTTACACATTTCGCGGATTCAGATGAGTTGGACGATCTGTACATTACATGTTAATAAATAAATTTTAATTTTGTTCGTAGGGTGAGTTGGGGAGAGTGTACCGGTTGTTGAATAACTTTAAATCAGCACTGGGCATGGGCATAGGATAATAGCAATAGTCTCCCTTTATAGCATTACCACGCCTATGGGGGAGTAACACCTACTGCTGCTATGTTTTCTACGACTGGTCGGCATTCGAGGAATGTAGTATAGGCACCCTTAAAGTATCATTTAAACGTAGCTAACAACTTTTAATAAATCAACCTCACAACAGGCTGCAAGAACAATTTTTAAGCATTCATTAACAAAGCTAAGAGGAAATACACAAACACGCTATAGCAAACAATAGTACTGTTTTATAAAGATCATCATTGCCAAGAAAGTGGGCGAATTATTTCTGCGTAGGTACGTACTACAAACATTTCTGCCCCTAAGTGCACTCCCTGTATCTCAGCCATGTACCTACCAGACGGTATATACGGTGGAAGCTTCGTCTCATCTATGGTAAAGTAGCAAAAGTGATAAATCCTTTCCTAAAATTTGCAACATCAGAATTTATTTCGTGTTTAAATGCTACATCAGACTTTATTTTTTAAGGTATATATAATACCCTTCGGCAAATGTGTCAAAGTGGCGACTGATTCTGTATGGACATAATAGCTGTGCCTACCTTCACAAAAGAGCATTTCGAGAAATTTCCACATTTCATGAAGCCATGTTGCATGCCTGCAATGTCTGCAGAAACCGCTTTGCAAAAATTTAATTCAACGCGTAGGGGGAACAAGCGGTACTCGTTACTGGCAAATCTATATACCTGGATTACCAACTGAAATATTACTTTGTAACATTACTGTAATGCTTTTAAATATATTTGTAAACCATACTTCAAGGTCCTCAGCAGAGTCGATTTTAAACTGAATTGTTGCATTAACAGCTACAGTAGTTCGATTGTATTTAAAGCATTTTATTGAAAAACGCCTCATATACAGCTCACTATAACTGACGATTTCAGACCGTTCGAGTATAACGTGATAGTCATTTTGGTGAAACTAGTAAAACAAAGGTTTTTATTTTTTTAAGTTGTAACTGTAACTGCCGTATACATACATGGGAGTTTATATCAAAGTCATCTAATTCCACTGACACTATTAAAGCTACCAGTAGCAATAAATGTGTGACTTTCATAGTCGTTTGCTTATTTACACGCTCTTGACGCAAGCTGCCAAAACACAGAGATACTCTAACGCATAACATTAAAATAATATTGTACGTGGGTATAATTATGGATAATTCGAACAATCATTAGGAACCAGGAAGTAATTATATAAATATTGACGTCAGAGATTGACTGTTAGTGATTATTTACAATTTAGGTATACAAAATTAAAAAAACAACCGCTGTAATACATTAGCAAAGAAATACGCATATACGTACAGTTGCTATTAATCTAAACATAAATATGATCTGAAGCTGTGGTAAGATTAGATAGGTAGGAACTGAATCCTTCTTAACTATTATTAATGACAAATTATATATATATTGCCCGATTTTGAAAAACTTCGTTGTTTTGGGAAGCCAAACGGAAGCCAGACGGGTAACAGTTTGTAAAATTTGTTAAAATTTACAAATTAGTATGGGAAGTGTTACTTTTGGGGATTCTTAAAAGCTGCTCTTTGATGATTTTCTTTCAGAACGTCGTACAATTAATGCAGACTATTATTAGACACTTTTGCGCGATAAAGTTAAGCAGGTGACCAGCAACAAATGAAAAAGAAGACAAGGTTCTGCTTCCTTTTTCCAAGACAATGCTAGCCCTTATACCGCTGAACAGTTGAAATCATGTACAATTTACAACGAATTTTTTGAATGTAATGGTGTTGAGCTGCGTTTTTTAATCAGAGATTTGTATATATAACGCCAAATTGTTGGTATCAAGCGTTCGTTTAATACAAATTAGTAAACGTAACTAATTACATGATCATTGGAAGATTTGTACAATGGTAGGAGATATCGTTTTTTATAAATACAAGAAGTTGTCAGCGATCTTATTTCTGCGTGTATGCGTTGCTTCAAATGTGCAGTATTACACAGAATACTGTTACAATACAATCCTTTAAAAATGTAAGTACGGTTAAATAACCGAATGTAGATTGTCCCCAATTTGCGAAATGGGATGAAGCGAAAACGAAGAACATTTATAGCATTTGTTGCGGTATCTGCGGTTTAACCGTCTCGTTCAGAATTACGAAGATTGCGTGTAGACGCCTTGTATTGTTTATTCACATAACCAGTGAATGGAAATTGGTCAGAGTATCGAGTGGTCTGTTTGGTACGGCATTTCTCGCAAAATGTAGGTCCTTGAGAAGACCACATCCCTACAATGAAGGTTCACATATTCAACTGCAAATGTCATGAGATTACTGGGTTACTTGAAAAAAAAAAACAGTTTTGTAACTTTAGGGGGTTACAAAACGTTTTGACATGTTCTGGCGCACCTGTTGTAAAAAAATTATATTATTAGGGCTTACATTTTCAATCAGATTGTTATATTAAACTTAATGTAAATAGACTAATAAATATGTATCAGTCTTTAAAAATACATATAGAAGAAGTTTATGAGAGTGGTGAGCCGCCACTGACAAGAGCTAGAGAATTTTACAGTGGTAGTGCCACGGCTGTTGGCCATTGTTTGGAGGTCTAGTTGCGGGGATTCGAGATTTTGTGGGGGCGACACTGTAGTACCTACTTGAAATTCGACTCTCCTTGATAAATATTGAAAACTCATCAGATGAAAACCAGATAATTCATTTTTGGAATACTGGTTATCTGTTTTCTTCAATTATTAAAGTAGTGCTGAGATACTACTGTGTGAAAATTACCAATTTAAGGTAAAATAACGAAGATATCAGGTCATAAATATATATTACTTATGCTGTTACGTGCAAGACGATAGTGCTCGTCAACTTGCAACAAGCTGTTATATTTTCCTCTAACACAAGGAGGAGGAATGGTTCACACAATATGTAGTGTACGTTAATATAAGTGTTCGCTACCCAGTAACAGTTAAACGAAAGTTCTTGTGAAAGAGCCAAAGAGCGATAGCTTACGGGGAGTGGAACCTACCTTGTCGTACTTCTTCTCGACCTGAGTATTTCTCACTACATACGTACGAAAAGGAAAATACAGAAAAAGTCATAGGATTAAAATACAACTATTTCTACGTCCCACAAATTTGCAGCATTTGGTAAACAAATAATCTGCTAATTCTTGTTAATATGGATAGGCGTCACCAAGAACAAGAGAGGAGACAAAGAGAGAGCTAGACTGACGTCACTGGCAATCAAAGCGACAGGCTATGTTCCGGGTGATTGCATTGGATCGCGGAATAAGGATTTTTCCGGAATAACGGAAAAATGTCGTCAAAACGCCGACCTGATAAATCTTCACGGGAACGTTAAATGGGGTGACGGGATTAATTATATTCGCATCAAACGAAAAAGAAACCTCACCATATTCTCTACTAAATTTTTTTTATATATATTTCATTTTATTGGCAGGAGACAACATAATTAGCATTAGACAGGGAATACTAGAAAGACACTTCCGAGAGCTTCTTATTGTTCTATAAGGATAAAATTAACCTCTTTACCTTTTATCGTTCCCGTGGGCGCCATTCCAACAAAACACTCTGTGCCTCAGTTGATCGTTTTTGGATGTTCTAAAATAATTAGTTTGTCGTCGTTCCGGACAAATCTTTATGGTGCAATCTATTACAACGATTAGTCTTTTGTTTTTTTTTGTCTTGACTGCTTTTTCTCAATTCTTTCCTTTTTGGGGGCGTCAATCAAGCTTAAATCAACCTCTTTGGGCTTCATCATATTTGCCGCCGATTTAAGCTGAAAACTATCCATACACGCAGTTACTAGCGTAGATTGCAAGCAGTAAGTTTATTATTAGTTTACAAAGTCATTTGATTTGTGGTAATTAGAAGTAGCCCCATTTTAATGAAATAAAGCAATATTCTGTTCCTAATTGTTTAGTATTTTAATGGTTAATTGTATTTGCGTTGTGAGCTCGGCTGATATTGACTACGCAGTTTTTCTATTTTTTTTACATGTCGTAGTCATCGGTGGTTCAAGCAACAGGTTCGAAAGTCTCGATGCCGTTTCTTTATAATAAGTTATAGCTAGACCGACAACTTTGGTGATTTGTTACGTTTGTGTATTTTCTCTTTTGTCTGTAATTTGTGAGAAATGCTGAGAGAAGGAGAAAGCACAATATGGTAGGTTTCATGCTTTGTAAGTTGTTGGTCGTCAGCCCTTTCACAAAGATCTTCCTTTAGCTGTGACTTGAGAGGGTAGCGTCCACTTATTTTGCCTTACCGCTTACGGCGTATCAATACAGACTTTCTTCTTGTAATCGTGTTCCGCGAACCCCCCTTCTTCCCTGTGCTAGCCGAAGAGTCCATTACATGGGTTTGTTGCAAGAGGACGAGAACGATCATTTGGCCCGTAACAAATATTTAAAACACCTCGCATAAAAGAGAGAGATTCGGAAAGTAATGTTTTCTTCTGTTCAAACTAACAAACAGATTTTTACCCAAATTAGCCTGAACTTCTGTTCATAGTTTAATCATTGTGAAAGGAGATATTAAAGGCAATTTTGCACTCCAGCAAAAATGCTGGTAATGTAACCGTTTATTGCTATACTGCCATGCTACAATTAATATTGGATGGAATTGTTGTAAAAATGTAACTTTCTTGTTACTGCTTTAAGCGCCGTAAAATCAATTTCAATTCCTGTAAGTTAGAATTGATTATGTCTAAGTATGTTATACATCATGTTAGATTTACAGAAACTCCTAGCGGCACTAAATAAATGTTCTTTCGTGTGTAACATGAAATATTAAGGGCATTATAGCAGGTACCTTGCTAATGGCAGTATAGGTGATATTTGCACAATAGAATGTCAGGACGGGTCGATGTGCGATATGCTGTAAGTAATTACCAAATTAATATTGGATAAACTATTCGTGAGAACATGAACAACGGTTGGGGGTATAGATTTTTCTATTTCTGTACTTGATTGCTTGATTTCGATAATCATTTCTTACATTTTACGACGTTGTCATATAATTCAAAAGAGACTTCGGAAACGCATAAGTGATTGAGGTTTCTGGTATGAATTATGTTAAGGGTTTGTATACTGAATTACAGTTATCAAGGCATATGTCATTTATGAGAATAGCTTCTAATAATTTTCTAACAACTGTTTGGGAATCAATTTCAAAAGGAAAACTATTTATTTTATTTCTCTATGATTTGCATTTGTGGGCACCTTCTTGACAAGATTACATTTTGCACACGTGGTGGGATTATTTTCTAGCGCTGCTGGTAGCAGTGGCAACCCGTTATAAAGCACTCAGGAACCATGGACTACCAAAACAAATCAGCTTTAGATTTAAAAATAAAATTAATTTCTTGAAATATATCTTGTTATTTATTTTGTGTTTTTCTCATTTATTATTTTAAGGTTTAAACAAAACACAAGTAATTTATATTTTATAAAAATATACTGTACGATAAAATAAATGAGCCGTATTTCCCATGCTCCTAGTAATTTTGACGGAAATGAGTTTTCGATCTCTACAATCTCAA
>JABXWE010033961.1:0-11703 GCA_014611495.1 Limonius californicus
ACATCCAATCTTCTTTAACGTTGAATTCATGCATCATGCCGAAAATTGGTTTAGCCATTGTTAGCAAATTTAAAATACTTGGCTAATTACTCAAATTAGGCAAAATAAATTCCATGCGGTCTGGATTTTGAGGTTATGTGACTCGTCCCTGCCTCGAATGAAGCAAAAATATAAAAAATATCTTTCGATACTGCTCTCTCCAGTTCCACAAGTGATTTTCCTCGATTTTCCTCGTCGCCAAATGTTATGATGTATGATATATAAAAAGATTGTAATCTTACTTAACTTTATTCTTGTGAATGAAAAATGAATGAATAATACATAACTGTTACATTCACCTTATGAATACTTGTAATGTAGCGCCATCTAGTGATACACTAAGACATCACAAAACACTTACAGATTGTTTATTCTGTGGCCGTCAACTGTTGAAGGAACAGAGGTGTACCTTCACAAAGGAATTTGTTACAGTTTCACAAATAATTTCACTTTGTTTGAGGAAATCAAATTTACCCAAGTTGCACGTGTAGTTATAACCTGGAAAGTTTACACAACACTTTCCCGAGTCCCGAATCCCGTATTATCCGCTAGCAAGGAAGTTATATTCTTTGCGAAAACAAATAATAATTAGTTTGTTTGTGTTGCAAATTAGGCCCAATCGTACAGCAGACATCTTGTATTAGCCGACGGCGCATCTACGCCTACCACACCGAAGCAAGTATACCATCTGTCTTGGGGTACAACAAGCCGAAAGACAGTGGCGTAACAAGGATGAACTTTTATGTTTACATTTATTATAATTAAGAATACAGTTATTTTTATTTATATTGTGTACTACATTTTAAGTTCATTTAATAAATTATTTTTTACAAGCACTCGTAATTGAATCCTGGGCAACTCAAGAGCTCATCCAGGGTATAAATTTTTGAGTGTTGTCGTCCCCTATAAGCAACCGGGGCGAAACGTTACACACTAATATACCCATCTCCGGCATTAACCCGTTAACGCCCAAATTATTTTTTTGTTGTGAATTTTTGTAAAAACTGAATATGTTGTTACTTGGGACTTCCTGAAGCTAATGACGTTGCCCAAAATTAAAATTTCACTGTAGTTTTTTCAAAAAATGCTGTCCTATAAATAGGACGCTGGGAGGATATGAGTACATTATTGTGGTAAATACAAATAAAATTCAAAAATTTAAGAAACGATATATTTATCAAGCTCTAACAAAAAAAGAGTAATTATTATTATCATATTAAGAATTAAAAGGATTGACAAACAAAAATTAACATTTGCGGAAAAATTAAAATTTGAACAAAGCGATTTTTTTATGATTTTCGATGGTATTTTGGAAAGCACAATGTACACAATGTAACGTTGTACTTGCTGCAAAATGTCTTCGGTTTACCTGAGCAATTTGGATACTGGCAGCGGTGTTGCTTTTCACGTTTTTCCAAGAAATGTCTCCTTTCATCGTACCTAACATCATTAGTAACCGTCGGCCTGGAAGTTGAAGGGAAACTAAGCGGTCTACCTTTGAGGATTCGTTTACCGTGCCCAATTGTTAGATGTTGCACTGCAAGAGATCTTCTGAAATCCTTTATGAAAATTGATTGTTGCCATGAATGTTCCGATATAAAAGAAATGCATTTACGACAGCCTTGTCAATAATGCGGGTAACTCTAGACACAAATACCATTTTTCCCCTCACCGAAATACTATGCTTTTCTAAAAGCCAATCAAGTTGATCAACACCTACCATGTATCGGGTATAATTATAGATTACCCTTGGCCGAGGAACGGCAGCATGTTTTTTTTTTTCTTTATGGTGGTATTTCAGGAAAACATTTTTCCAGTCTGCCGGGATAATCGTCTTGGCCATTCTTCTTCGCTTCGGTGGTAACAGATTATTCGTGCCACTTGTAACAGAAGTAGAAGATCCTCTTATAGCAGAAGTTGAAACGCTGCTTCTAGCAGCTAACGACGCTAATGGTCGTCTTCGTCGTCGTAATGCACATCCTGTAGTGCCTTCGTCATTGATGTAGTCGACTTCGGTTCCTCCTGGAATATCGCTAACAGTAGGGGTATCAAGTTCTCCGTCATCAAAGTCCTCCTGATACGTCAATGCATCCACCTCAGGCGGTAGGGCTAATATGTCCGCCTCAATTTCTTCCGAAAAGCAATATTCCATGGCTTTTGCCAATGTTTTGAATACATTGTTGGTCATTATTATTACTTTTAGATGAAATCTGAAATCAAAATTCGTGAACCAAACGATGGGTGAAATATTGAAAATATTCACTGTAACGCCCAGCGTCATATTTATAGGACACCAAGATTTACAGGTTCGCACACAAAAATTGAATGGCAATTACACTAAACTTACATTTGCCATTATAAAGTGGATCTTACAACATGCCAAAATAACAAAAAATATTTACTTACGTGGTGTGGTTTTCACGAAATCACTAAAACAAAGTTGTGTTGCACAGATGACAAAAATACGCAATATAGCCGCATCAATAGGTGACACACAACAACCGATAGTTGAAAACTAATGTAGGCCCAATAGACACTTTTGTATCTATTTTTAGACCCCACTACCCCGAGCCCATCCACAACCGCGAAATGGCCCAAAAAAATTCGTAAATGCACTGTCCTATAAATAGGACGCTGGGCGCTAACGGGTTTCAAAGCACCAGCCAACTTGCCTATAATGCGATTGTTAAATTTAAATTTAGATATAACTCTTTTACGTCAACGTTGAGGTGTTTGGTATTACCTGCAATAACATCAAACTTGCCTACTTTCACCATGTAACGGGCCAAAATGTTGACACGTGCATAATTTGGTGTAATTACCAAGTCCACGAAGTTTCAACATTTTGAAGATAACAGCTCCAACAACATATATCTGCCACAACCGTGACGTAGAATGTTCTAGAACAAGCGTCCCTTTCTCCGGCAGAAGGGGAAGCGCGCATGACGGAAGTTAAGAAATGGCCAGTATATAAACGCCCGCTCAGCCATTTGAATTATCTTTATTTCCTGGATCTTGACTTCATCAAAAGTAAGAAAATATTCCGCAGCCTTCTTTAAGAGTATTCTTAAAGATCCGAGTGATGAAAATCCGTTCCTGTAAATAACCATTCTAGTAGAATCCGTTTAATAATTCCTGATACTTACCCACCAGTGAATTCATAATTTTCCAGTGTTTGCCGTTGTATTAACGATTTTAATAATTTTGATTTTCCAGTGACCGAGTCTGAAGCGGAGCGAGCTAGTGTCCGTCGATCGTAGGTGACCATTGGGGTCAATTTGTTAAAACGTACCGCCGTTCGAAAACGTTGGATTTCCAGGACATTTTTGACAGTAAAGTTAGTAGATATAAACATTTAACTTGCTTTGATGGTTCAGTTGAGTGCCCTGTAGAACGTTTTCCCTGTGCAGACATTTTTATTGTTCTTTTAACCGGTGTTTGAATCGGTAGAAAGCAGTAGAAAATTCTGTAGAAAGGTTATTATTGTTAGGAGGGCCACTGTTCGAATTGGAGACGTATTCTAACTTTAATAACACCTGTTGTTAGTAGTTGAAAACCCTGTACAAGGTTTGTCTTAATTTGTGGAGCAATTTAACGAAACGTCAAATTCTTGTAAGTCCCGTTCGCAAATTTTGTATTGATTTGGAGCATTTTGAACAATACAAAGCTATCCGCAGATTCTGTGGCAGAGTGAATTTTTGTGCAAAATTTGTGGGGAAATTAAACCCCCCTTTCTTCTTACAAAGACTGGAGAATTGTAGTCAACTAATTAGAGAGAATTATCCGTGTACCAGACATTTTCAAAATAAAAGCTAGAATCATATGTTAATAATTAAGCAAAGCAAAGTTGAATTATTTATACTGCACTGCACTGTTAAAAATCGTGTAGATTGAGTTTTGACTTCCAGGAACACTGATTTACTCATAAATCACCTGTTTGAAGATTGATTAACGTAAAGTTTTGCAATTCATTACATGCAGATTGTTTATTCTGAGTTATTTACACTCGAAGGAAACACTAGGGAACCTTCGTACAAAACTTGTCACTGGAATTTGTACGAGTTTACATTGTTATAAGAGTATTTATTCTTAAACTGGAAAGTGTAACATTCACTGTCACTAATCTCGTATACCGTTAATCCTATTGCAAGGGAATTTCACTCCTTTGGCCACAGCAAATTAAAACTAATTGGGTTATGTTGAACTCAGACAGGTGACCACGTCGGCCATTTTGTCCACAGCAGGAAGAGTGACCTACCAAAACCAGCTGGCCGTAGTTGCATCGACCCGGACGACCGTACCATTGGGACTACAAAGAGAACCAGTGGCGGCGGGATTTATTTAATTAACAATAATTATTTAGAATTACCAATTTATTTACTTTATCCCTCTTATGTACTTATTACATGTTAATAAAATTTATTGTTTTCTAAGCACGTATAATTGAATTCTGGACAACTCCAGAGACTACCCAGGTAAAAATTTTGGAGCGTTCGCGCCACGTATGAGAAGCGGGGCGCAACGTTACAACCATACCTAAACATTTAATCGATGTTCCCAAAAGTATTAAACTTGCAGATCCTAATTTCAATATATCAGCACCAATAGACGTTTTAATTGGCGCGGAACTGTTTTGGGACCTACTATGCATTGGATAATCAAAATCTTTAAAAAATCATGTAACTTTGCAGAAAACTAATCTTGGATGGATTATCGGCGGTTCAATTGCGATTCCGCGCATAAATCGATACCCTGTAACGGGTGCAAAATGTGAAAGTCGAATAATTGGTATCTAATTACCAATTTCGAATAAATTCACATTTGGAGATAAGGCCGACCGCAATAACAAACATCTGCAAGCGACCGTGGCGCGAGATGTTCCAGAATAAGCAACCCTTACCCGGAAAATCGGAACAGAGGGGATGATGCGCGCATGACGGAAGTGTAGGAGTGAACCCCTATAAAACCACCAGCGCGGCCATTCGAGTCATCTTTAGAATTTTTCCTGGCCTTTGAAGCAATTCAAAGTCAGAAATATTCCGCCGTTTTCCTTAAGAGCAATCTTAAGCGATTCCAGTTTTGCAAATCCATTCCTGAAAATTAACCAGTCAAGTAAAATTCCTTTTACTAACCCGAGTGCTTACCTAAAAGTGAACAAATAATTTTCCTGTGCTTTCACCAGTGTTTGAAACAGTTTTAATCATTTTATATTACGAGTTACAGATCCCGACGCTCGACAACCTGGGGCTCGCTACCGCCGGGAGGATCCGCGAGAATTCATTCGCTGTTTGAAACCGCTTGGGAAGTATCAAGTTTTAAACGTGTAATTGGCGAGTATAATATTATTAACCTGCTTTGGTCTTTTATTGGCTCATCCCGTAGAACGATTTCCCTGAATGGTTACTTTTACAATAATTTTCCTGTGCTTTCACCAGTGTTTGAAACAGTTTTAATCATTTTATATTACGAGTTACAGATCCCGACGCTCGACAACCTGGGGCTCGCTACCGCCGGGAGGATCCGCGAGAATTCATTCGCTGTTTGAAACCGCTTGGGAAGTATCAAGTTTTAAACGTGTAATTGGCGAGTATAATATTATTAACCTGCTTTGGTCTTTTATTGGCTCATCCCGTAGAACGATTTCCCTGAATGGTTACTTTTACAAGACGTATACTGGTGTTAGAATCGGAGTATATCTGGTAGAAGTAATTGTTATACGAATTATTATTGTGTGCCGAGCTGGTGAATAATTAGCGACGTAAGCACACTGTACTCTTTTATTTGAATTCTTATTTGAATCCCTGAACTGAACTTGGTTCGATCCGTGGAGGAATTTCACGAATCCCAATTTTGAGTTATTATAAATACCGGCTGTAATATTTGAATTACGTTTGGAGAATTTCAAACGGTTCAGAGATATACACAGATTCTGTACCAGCGACAGTCTGTACGAATCTGGGTGCAACGTATGCCGATTTTATTTGCAAATTAAAAGTAAATTATTTATGAGCCGAGATTATCAAGTCTTGTCAATTAAGCATTCAGTCCCGTCCCGTCATAAATACAGCGTATAAATACAGGTTACTGAATTAAACCCGACAATCACAACACATTCAAAACTTCGCCGTTGTATTTTGGGGAATTCCAGGAAAGCTTAAAGAAGAAGTTCCTGTTTGAATATTTAATATAAAGTCACAAGAATTCAAGTTGAATACGTACTGTTAAAGATAAATTGCCTGCTAGTAGTGGAGAGCTCATCGGGGTCGTTGAACTAAGCGATTTATAACTATTTATTCAAGTTCATCTGTTTCTAATCAAGCTTGCGTGTTTTATGCACCTCCGCACCGGAAGATTAGTTAATTACTATCCGTTTATCCCGATTTACTTCAACGTAATCGCTGAGGCGGCAATAACACCAGTAAACAATAATTATTTAATTCAGTTGTTTGTGTTTAAAGTCCAGTCCAGACCAGACCGCGTCCATCTTGGGGAGCGATCGAGCATTCGATCGACCGCAGCAATCCCGAGTAGGCGTGCCCGACCAGGAAGACCCAGTGGAGCTACAGAGTACTCCAAGAACTACCCAAAAATCTACTTTTATTTACCATTACAGTTATTATACACCAGAATCTTAGTTATTTTACAGTTTGTACATACTTTAAGTGCTAATTAATAAATACATTTCTTTCACACGTAGTTATTACTGAACGCTGGATATCTCATGAGCTTACCCGAGCAATATAAGCAATATTAACGAGCGGCCCACTAAGTAAATGGTCGCTACGTTACAACCCATCAGTCATCACAGTCTAATGTTGTAACTTTGCATGCATCCCTAGATGCACAATTGCCCAAATTTTGTCGACAAGAAATCCCAACAGATATACCTGAAAGACGAGCTATTATAGCTTGTACTGTAATTAATTTGCCGCAAAATCAATTTATTTCAACAATTTCAAAATATTCAAAATTACAACGTGTTATTGGCTATTGCTTAAGATTCGGAAACATCGCTAGATCTAGTCGCACAAATATATATGGCGGATTGACTACCTTAGAATTAAATAATGCGACAACGATAATATTGAAGGCAGTGCAGTCGAATATGTTCCAACAGGAAATTAAAGATCTTTCAGCCAGTGTGTCCGTCAGTCACAAAAGTCTTATAAAATCACTGAATCCATTCTTGATCGCAATGGTCTAATACGAGTGGGTGGCCGCTTAAATAACTCCAATTTAGCATATGACATAAAGCACCCGATTTCATTGCCGAAGCGTCATGTTACAAAACTGTTAATTTATAAGGAACATGTAATGTTATTACGTGCTGGACAAACGGCCACATTGGCAAATATTGGCCAATTGCCGGACGAACTATAGTTCGGAATGTAATTCATAAATGCAATAAATGCTTTAAAGCAAATCCTCAAGAGGTAGTTCAAATTATGGGTAATTTACCATCTCCTAGAGTAGAGCCTTCGCCACCATTTGTAAATTGCGGCATTGATTACGCGGGACCTAGACTATTAAAGGAAGGTTCGGGTCTATGAAAAAGATCAGTGAAGGCGTATATTACTCTATTTATTTGTTTAGCCACAAAGGCTGTTCATATTGAAATTGTCAGTGATCTAACCACGCAAGCATTTCTAGCTGCATTGAAAAGATGTATTTCAAGACGAGAAAAGGTCTCAAATTTTTTCTCTGACAATGCTACTAACTTTGTTGGCGCAAACCGCGAATTAAAAATCTTGAACGACGTATTTAAAAGGCAAAACTTTAAATCCGATATTATCGAATTATTGGCGTTGGATAATATAACTTGGAATTTTATTCCCCCTAGATCACCACATCATGGTGGATTCTTCGGAAGCTGCAATTAAATATGTAAAATTTCATTTAAAAAGGGTAATTGGTGAGACTTATTTGACATATGAGGAAATGTATACTGTATTAACCTGTATTGAACCCTGTTTGAACTCCCGTCCTTTAACGCCACTAACCAATGATCCAAATGATTTTAATTCCTTAACCCCCGGTCACTTCCTTATTGGAGACGCACTGACTGCCTCCGTTGAGCCTGATGCAACCAGCATTAGTAATTTACATCGATTATCAAGATGGCAACGCATCGAGCAGATCAGGTAACATTTTTGGAAACGCTGGTCATCCGAATAATTCACCCATTTGCAGCAGCGGTCAAAGTGGCAGCGGTCATCCATCAACATCGCGGTCGACACCCTGGTTATCATCAAGGACGACAATCTACCACCATTAAGGTGGTCGTTGGGCCGTATCGTCAGCGTGCATCCAGGCAATGATGGCATCACACGTGTGGTCTCCATACGGACCTCCAAGGGTGTTGTGTCTCGCGTAGTGACGAAAGTGAGTCCCTTGCCCACGCAATAATGTTATTCCCTGAATGTACTTATAATAGTGTTTTGGTTATTGTGTCTTTAATAACTTGTTATTTGACCTATGGTCAAGGAAGACATATTTATTTTTATGTACACATGTTAATTTTAGGATAAAGGACTTTAGCCCTTTATGGGGGGCGGTATGTTGGCGGCATGGGTCCTAACGTTTGCATGTCAGTTTCTGGGATTTTTTAAATTTATAGAAGGTCTGGCATAATGGCTATAAATTGTGTCATCGGCGGCCTTTTTGTCTCCGCCGTAAAAAGCTGCAAAACTCCCAAGTGCAAGCGTTGCGGACATGTGGCTTCCACACGTAACCAGAGTGACGTCAAATACCCCACTTAATTAAGTGAATTTTAGCGCCCTAGATTTTTAATTTTCAGTAAGAGAGAAAGTTTTTGAAGTCCAAGATATAAGGACATAAATGTAAATTTGATTTATGTACCTGTTTTATATAAATATATTTTGGCTTATGTATCTCATTGATATTATTACATCCGTTAAGAGAAAACATAGAAGACTTATAATTTTAAAGTGTTTTGACGAATTATTTGTATATCATTTAATTCAACAACCATCATTGGCAATTACATGTGGAACATTAGCAGTGGCAATCACTTATAAAACATCGGCAGTGACACTCACTTGTGACGAAGAACCAACATTGGGAGTAGCAGTTTCATCTAAAGAGTCTTCATCATCAATATCTTCATTGCCAACCAACGAGATCTGCGATTCTTCCAACACTTCGATGGAAAATACATTTCCTTCCGAACTCCTTGGAGCTACTATACCCCTCAGGAACTCTAAATTGGCAAAATGCTGCCATTTTCCTGTGTATGGGTCATCATCTGGGGCGTCGCCTGAATGGGGTTTACGAATTTTCATCAGTTCTTTCGCGAACTGATCGCCTAAATTTCGCCACTTCCTTTTAGCTTCTTCCTCTAAAATAAAAAGTGTTGTGTTAATAACTAGGTTTTGTTCTGTTTCAGGTATCTATCTGCTGGAATTCAGCAATTTATCAAAACATCAAAAATGGCACTTTACTTCTAGTAGAAGATAAACAGTTACCTAACTCTGAACAAAAGACTCCTTTTGTGTTCATAGGAGATGAAGCGTTCCCATTAAGAACCTATCTATTGAGACCCTACCGTAGAAGACGACTTCAAAATAATGACGCTGCCTCATATTATAATTACCGCTTATCACGTGCTAGAATGAGTGTGGAATGTGCCTTTGGTATATGTTCTGCTAAATTTAGAATTTTACTAAAAGGTATAGAGACTAAAGTAGAAAATGCACTTCATATTGTAAAAGCAATTTGTATTTTACACAATGCTATAATCGACATTCAACGGCTTGCAAGATAACACAGGAGGCAACTATAAAAATAATAATAATAATTTACGTATTTCAAGAGCCCATAATTGTCCGTCCAGAAAAGCAGAAAATTTGCGAGAAACCTTTTGTCAATACTTTTCGTTAAATAAAATTTAAATGTACGGTATGTAATATTTTCGTTATAAGAACAATAAAAAAGTGGTTATGACAGAAATTGATATATCTGCTTACTTGAAAATCCCGTATTGTGAGCTACAGCATCCCATTCTTTATCCACAATTAACCGATCCCTGTACTGTGGATTTTTTTTTATTCCATAAAACATTTCTCCTTTGCACTTCACAAATCAGCGTTTCCATTGCAGACATCGGACGAAAACTGCGGTGAAAATAAAACTCGTTTTAAATTAAAAATAATGGGTGCGATGCGTCGATCTAGCTGCATACGTATATTTAACGCGCCACGTGTTTACGCTGGACTGATACATTTAAATCTCGTTGTTTTATTGTAAATGTTCCTCGCAAAACACCCACCGCACCGCACGCATCGTAGTACCCGCGTTCACCTTGGACATAGCGTAATGCCATTGCCGCCGAGGAACCGACCGTCCGAACGATTCAAAATGCCGAAGGGAAAAATGCCGGACATACAGTTTTACCACGGGGACGCTTCCGAAGCCCTCGCCGGGCAGACGCAGCCGCTCCGCGGCCTCAAAGCGAGCAATACGAATATGATTATTACGTTTCACTCGAAATAACGAGGCGTCTACAATAACGAATCACCGCCCGCCGCCGCCGTCGAAATGCAAGAAAGCGGACACGAAAGGTGAAAAGTCGCGCCCACTAGTGCGGGCCTTGAAATTTCATGATACCGCAACGTCGGGCTTCTGCTTTGCGCGAACACGATACATTCACACTCACGTATTTTATAAAATTATAGCACAACAGACACACAGTAGTTTGATAATAATTATGTATTTGATAAGTGAATAAGCGAAAGCAATTAAACACATGTAAGTATATTCGAAATATGTATTTCGGTTGGGATTCCAAAAGACGGTAGCTGATTGGAGTGGTTTGTATCGATGTGGACTTGGATACAGAGATGTTCTCGGTGTAGGTGAAAAATCCGTCAGAGGATTAGCTTGTCGTATGTTGCGATTTGATGGATGAAGATAGGGTTTGAGTAGAGAAAGAACGAGAGTTCTGGAGCCTCCCGAGGTCACCCCCACCAACCACTTTCAAGGTTAGTCTCTTTAAATGTCATGGTCACTTGCGCCAAGGTCAGACCACTTTAAATGTCATGGTCAGACTGTTAATATAGTAGCTTTCACTTTGAAATGTTAAGGTCAAACTTATTAATAGAAATAGAACATAGACCATGATGTATAATAATAAAAGTATTTATTTAAACAAATTTGCATTAGAGTTGGAATCAGTGGTGAACATTAATAAACACGATGTGAAAAATATAGTAAATAAATACTTGCAAATATAGACATAATACCCACTACAATAGTATAGACTCTTATGCTCTTACTACTTACTCTCTACAAACTTATTAATAGCTTTGAGATTAACCTATAATAGGATTTTAGAAGTAAAACAAAATAATAATTTTTAGTTATATTTATTAGCAGGATCAATATCAACGTAATCATTTAAATCTATACCTAATAGTCCTTGTTCTTGATTTTCTTTAGCACACAGAATACTTATATCTCTTTTATCATTACAATCATCAAAGTAGCTACTATAAGCTAGGGATCTCGGTGGTCTAGCGCAGAAACGCGTTGCCACTCGAGGTCACACTGAATTGCGCTTGTTCCGGCGTGGTTTCGAATCCCCGCTGGGGCGACCGCATTTCAGTTAGTTAAGTTTAGGGTGCATGCTGCATGAATGGTTAGTGT